>JAOVVB010234566.1:0-23536 GCA_028570985.1 Heterobranchus longifilis | reverse complement strand
GGTAAAGATAGAGAAATCACGCAAGGTTAATGGTTTCAAAAGCAAGGTCCGACAGCGGGAGAGGAGTGGAAATGTGATGGAAATGTGAGTTGCTTCTCAGACAGACAGAGCTCCTGTAGTGAAAATGGTGAAAGCGTGTTTCTCCGAGCTCCACGGTGAGTTGAGCTCATATTTGAGCGATATTGACAGGACATCTGTTAAACGGAACCGGGAGAGGAACCCTTTCAGTAGGACGGAGAGTAGCAGCAGTAGCAGCAGCAGTTGATGGATGTGTCCTCAGACTGTGGGCTAAAGATTAAAGATACGGACAAGACACTGTCGCAGTGTCTAGACTTGGGGAAATATGGCCTTAATGAACCTTTATCCTCTGGATCTTACTTCTTGTGTGAAGTGACTTCGGCAGCTTTGACCCAAATCAAAAACACAGCAGAGGAACAGATTACAGCTGTGGTCAAACTACCATCAAAGATTTGAAAGACAAACAATCGGAGGTGGCTCATTAAAGGGAAAGGAAGCGTGTAACATACTGTATTTGTGTTTTGTTGATGAAGGGATGGCTGAGCGTTACTGAAAGGGCTGTGGGGGTGTGACAGAGAAGGTCGGGAAATACTGCCCGACATCTCCATCAGTCCCAAATTGACTGGAAAGCATTTGATCTGACCTTGAATCTCTCTGAGCCACTACTTTGTCTGGCTTTAATAGATTTGCACAAATATTCAACCCTTAAAACCGTGAAGGAAGAAAAATATTTATACTGTAATTCTCTGGTTTTAAGTTGCTTTGACTGCTCCATCTGTTGATGGTTTGAACCCAAACCAGCAATAGTTCCAGGAGCTTGAGTAGTATGACGACGACAACTACAACAACAGAGTGTGTATATAATATTCATAACAACAGTTCAGTCAGGAACACTCTCGTCATAGGTTTAACCATTTATTGCAACAAATGGAAGTGCAGTTATGCTTGGTGCTGATAGCTCCGCTCCTATTGATGCTGTCTGGATTATCCAAGCACATGCTAAAATAAACAGGGAGAGCAATGCAGAAACCCCCCATGGGTATACAAGAGTGGGCCCAAAGCAAGACATTGAATACATTTTTAACATTTCAGTCATAGTTAGGACTCTGAACTGTGGAGGCAAAGCTTTGCCAGCAGCAGCAGCAGCAGCGGTGTGTGTGTCGCAGCGAGTTGTAGCATGTATCAGTGAGGAGGGAGCCGTCTTTAAATGGAGCATCTTATTGAGGGAATGAGCTGTGATTGGTGTGTGACTGACAGAGATGATAATTCAATCAGCGGGTAATCAGCTGATTACAGCTGGGGCGTGTGACTACCGTGTCTTGAATGAACTAACACAAAGCTTCATATATATAGAATTTTTCAAAGTACTGGTATCGGATTGGTATTCGATATCGGCCGATATGCGAGTTCAGGTATCGGAATCAGTATCAGGAAGGAAAAAATAGTGTTGTAAGACATCAGCAGTGCTTCCATAATATAATATTGAGTTGAGCGCCAAAAAGCTCATCAATTATCACTTTGGTGGTGATAATTAATCAGGTCTGCAAGGCATTGTCACAAAATGCAGCATGGCATTAAAAGATTTGTTCAACACAAAGTTTTAGTAGCAAGAAAGTTTGTGCATTTTGTGTGGCAGCGGCAGCTCTTGGCATCATTGTGTCGCTAAAAAATATTTGATTTAACCTCTGGGGTTGCCTAACTACAAAATAAAATAGCTTACATGTTACATCTTCTCCAAAACTTTATATAAATTAACCTGAAAGCTAAATATAAGTGTCCTGGTAACCCGGCAACCTTTCACAAAAGCTTAAACTCACAGTTTTGTCCGCGCCAGTTGAATAATGCTGTATTCGTAAAAAATTAGCATGATTGAGTGCACTTGTCAGGGGAGACCGCTGTATGTATTAGGAGAGTGGAGTGCTGTGTTTGCAATTGTGCAAATGGCACTGTACACACAAACACACACACATGCAGACACACGCATGCATAACAAACTCACAACAGAACGAGGACTGTGTGAAAAAAAACCCTGCACCTGTAATGGAGTGATAATGCTGAGTAAGACAGACGCACACACTTTACCACGCACGCACGCACGCACACACACACACACACAAAGACATAATGACTATAGCTCCATCAAACTGGCGTGGGCTGTAGAGTAGTGACCTAAATGGGTTGGGATTGCAGCATCATTGGTGATTACCATTGAAAGCCTTGTGATATATAGCACCTATAAACAGTCTATAGGGGAACAAACGCTGGAGCACAGAGCTGTGTGAAGCTCTGCAGTCTGAGACAAATACTGTATCCATCATTAAGAGGCGTCCCTGCACACCGGGTACACAAAATGTTATCATCAACTCCACAAGTGAAAGCAATTTAACTTTTGTAGCAAGAATTACTAGAAAGGTGGCTCATATTAGGTTGCCAATTTGTCAGTATGTACCACTACAATATTTATTATGTCCCTGATGGTTATTTTATAAATGAATTGCATATGTTGTCATGACTATCCAGATTGTTTGTTTCAACAAATCAAATCTTTTTGCACCTTTTGGTCCTCACAGATGATTTGTCCAATATGGAGCTTAATTGTCTCACCTCACATATTGAAGTCAGACTCAAGAAATGCTGCTATTCAATCTAACTTGTCTCAAGTGTGTTTGTAGCATGTTTAAGCACATGGGTAACAGAATAAATAACGTGAAATGTATTACATTTCAGACAAAAGAAAGTCAGGAAGTCTCTGTGCTGGTGGGTTAAAACTGTGCACCGGTCAAATTACTTGACTGTTGGCAAACCTTTTTTTAAATAAAGAACTTAGAAAAGCCCATTTAGAGTAGTGCAATTTTATAGAAGTTATATATTTTAAGTGTGGTAAAAAGTTGACTTTGTCATTGTCTTAATTTGTGAATTAAATTCAGGTCAGAATCTAAGATTTTTGATTGAGTAAAGACTTTCAGCCATTTTTCATTAGCTTTGTAGGTTTTGCTGAATGTGGGATCATACTCATTTGACGACACTGATATATAAATTTCAGTAGCATATTATGATATGTAATTTTCCTCTTATACTTATAATACTTGTAGTCGTTGAATAAAAGGGGCCCGATGGTTGAGTTTTTGGGAACTCCATGTTATTTTAATTATTTCTGATACATTTACTACAAAGTTCTACCACACCAGAAACAGCACTACTTTTATTTCTACACAACTAAAGCACTATTACCTTTCTACTACAGCTAATTTATATCTGACAAAGCATCCAGGCAAACAGGTTTTGATAATGCACAAGAGCGAGTGCTGTACTTGGCCTTTGACTTCATGCCGCAGCTCACCACTTCCAATAGCAAATGATTAAGTATGACCTTGAGTGCATTATTGTATTGAGTGTATGCCATTGTTATTTGATACAAATTAATAATCTGTTACTGGAGCCCTTCTGGGCTCTGCAACTTAAATTGTATAGGAATGTACTGTATTTTGGGAGAGATGAGCAGTCAGTTTAGTCTTCTGACAAAAATACATCCAACATAAGGGCGTCTGACCTTCAGAATAAAAGTTTTAATAACCAACCAATTACAGGTTTAGCAGTAACATTGAGGGTAGCATTGTAAAATTGTATGGTCAGCAGACAAATGTAATGGATCCTGCTGAAGGACTTTAGAAACTAAAGTACAATGAGAGTAGAGGAAATTGAGAAATTGGGAAGTTGAGAGAAAGGAACGGATTAACAGTTCAGTCAGAAAGTATTAGGGCCGTAAAACAGCTTGGGCCGGCCGCGTCTCAGGAGGGAGAGCGATTCGTCCGTTAATCACAAGGTTGGCGGTTCGATCTCCTGTCTGCATGTCGACGTGTCCTTGAGCAAGACACTGAACCCCAAGCTGCTCCCGATGGGCAGCCCAGCTCCTTGCATGGCAGCTCCGCCACCATCAGTGTGTGAATGTGTGTGAATCAGAGGCAAGTTGTAAAGTGCTTTGTGCGGTAAGGTAGAAAGGCACTATATAAATGCAGCACATTTACCATTTGTGGTGTTAGCTCTGTACTCCAGCATGTTGGATTTGAAATCAAACTCTATGAGGTTAAAGTGCTGAGTTTCTGACTTTTTAACATCCACATCCCATGAACAGTGTGGGAGTTATACCCATTGTATCATAGTCCCAGTGGTTTAGAGTAGGCCTGTCACCATAACTGCTTTTATTGGATGATATGTTGTCGCTGGAATATATTGCGATAAACGATATTATTGTCATTTTAAGAGCATTTTATGCCACTGATATGATAATGTGATAGCATAACAATGCAAGGGCACCCTTTCAAAGAGCATTTTTTCATTCTTAAGAATAAGCTCAATAAAAAATATTAAAATATCCTAAATAAATAAAACATAAATAAAATACAACCACACAACCAAAACATAAAATGGACACTCTGTTTACAAAAACATGCATTTAAATACATATTAAACATTTGGCACAGGGGTATAGGGAGTCATTACTGCCAGTCCAGCTCCTCAATGTTATAAATGTTAGATATCAGTAACAACTTGCCACTTTTTGTTGCCACTGTTTTTAAACAAAGTTGACATACTTTATTGTTAACGATAATGGGCTCTCCTCTCTCATTATGTGGAGTCCGGCTTTAAAACCAAGTCCATTTGGCCCAAGTCTTATGGAAAACAGCTGTTTATTCTGGCATCGATGATTTTTGCTGACCTTGATAAGTTGATAATTATTGTGACAGGCCTAGTTTAGAGGACAGAAATGAGTTGGATAAGTTAACGACACTTCAGTCATGATTTACTTGTTTTGTTTTACCGTCAGTCCTCAGCAGGTCAGACTACTGCTCTGCAGGACTGAGCTCATCTGATTGACTTCAGTCAAGAACATGCCACTATTGGTTGATTTTGCTGTATTATATGTAGGATCACTGTATTTGAGAAACGACAGACATTAAAATGGCCTATGAGTCGTACACCGTTCACTCTTACAGCTTAAAGTCAGCTCTTTAACCTTATCCTCGTTGTTTCAAATCCAATGTGCTGGAGTACATGGCCAAACATTTTATAAAATATATCTGTCATAATGCTGTCTTACTCTCAACATTAAATCAATACTGTAAATATAAAATCAAAAGAGTGTGAGGGATAAGCAGAAGAAAACCCAGAGGTGTTTCAATGAACCTCCCTTGGCAAAGAGTCAGTGATAAAAAGAAACACAAGTCTATTTAAGTCTGTTTGGATGGTGGAGAGACTTCTATAACGTGACCCTTAGACTTGTGTCAGGGTACACACATAATTTTCTTTTTTCCTTTGTGTGTTTATTTCCATTTAGACACCTTCTGCATTATTGATTCTCACACTATTAACACATTAGAGCCTGCTAATGGCCAGGTGCCTGAATATATTCCTCCAAGTCTCACGGAGAAAGCACATTTATTAGTTCTTGTGTGTGTGTGCGGACATTAAATGCCCATCTATTAAGCTATTCACCACTGTGTGCGCGCGTGCGTGTGTACGTGCATGCGTATGTGTGCGTGCAACAGAACCACAGATGGATGACACACATAACTCACACACACACACACGCTTCGCTGGCAGTAAATCCCCACAGACTGCACAGTCCTGTTACCAGAAGGTTTTCCTGTCAAAGTGTCCTTGAGTAAGACAGTCAACCCTGGTCACTCATCATAAGTCAGATAGGAAGCCCTGCAAGATTTGTAAAATATTATGTGAATATTCTTGTATAGAGCCGCCATAGAAGCACATACTGTAGGGGGGAGCTGTGTCACACTGTTGTCACGTAATTTGATCAAGTTCCTCTGGGATAAACAGTCATTTTCTTCAGCAGTGTTTTCACCTCAGACGTACTTTTCTCTATCAAGCACAACAGTTTCATTAGGAAATGTTGCAACAGTAATTAGGTATCACATCACACACGGACGCTGATTTACTGTGGATTCTTTTACCGGTAATACTCAGAATTGTATTACTGACAGTCACATTTCAGGATTATCTTAATTATGTATGTTAACACAACCATGCCTTAACATCATTAGAAACATTTATGAGCCACAATTATGTCAACTTTTATGGTGCTGAATGATTGCATAACAGTTTTAGGAAACAGTCATAACAATCCATCGTAATATATGCGGATGTTAAAAAAATAACCATTTAATCATTAACTGACACTAAGAATTTTGACAGAGTATTATTATCAGCTAAACAGCTGAACGTATGTCCGAGCCTCCCGGACCGGGAGTTTCCTGCTTGTCGGTTAACGGTTAATAATCAGTTAACAAGGGTCGGCTATCGGTCAGAAAAAAACATGAAAATTAGCATCCCTAGTAATATATGGTAAGTAAGCAATGACAAACATCATTGTTTGGGAAATTCACCCTCTGTACTGTATATTTCAACCAAACTGACTCTTTAAATTCATTATTTTCTTTAGTACTCTTAGTTGGTTGGGATTTATCTTAACATCTTTTCAAATCAGCCACAAAAGTTTTCACCTAAATGAGCTTAGAGAAAGCTGTACAACCCTGAAGGGAAATGTGTCCAGGCCAGCTGTCTTGGAATATCTTTAGGGTTTTATCCACCAATAGCCAAGGGACAGAGGAATGTGTTGAGGGGATTGATGGACAGAAAAAAAACATGACATTTGAGAAAAGGGAGATTGAAGGAGCAGAAGACAGAGTGAGGATGATGGTCCCCTGTGTGATTAGAGTCCAGAGAGATATGAAGGACTGGAGACAGATGAGATATGGGGGGGGGTTATAAAGAACAAAGCTGGTCTTCTCTCTACTTTTTAACGTGCTCATTTTCAATTTCTCATACCAATAATATGCTACATCTGACATATATTACAAAAAATTGTCCATTGACCCTACTTTTGTGTTTCGAAATTAACTTAATCTCCTAAAATGGCCAAAACTATCCAGGCTGACTGAAGTCACTAACCGTGTTTGCCATGTCAGCACAGAATTAACTGACACATCGTTGAAGATCGCAGTTTAACAGAAGTTTCCTATTTGAGAGTATATGCATGCTTGCATGTAACACTTTACATAGTGAGACAATGAGAATTGTGAAACCCAGAGAGGGTACAGACTTAAAAAAAAAGTCAATAAAATCTATTATTTAACAAAAGTACTGTCAGCCCTGGAACTTAGTCTAACCCTTGCAGCGAGCTAGAATGAGCGAGCAGAAACAAATTGCCTCCTTCCCTGAGCACACACAAACGCACAAACAAACCCAAACATTTTCTCTTTCTTGCATCTTATTATTGTTGTGACTGTATATTTTCCACTGCAACAAGCCAATTTCCCCAAGGGAATCATTGAAGTTTCATCTCATAAGAGGCAGAGTTTGGGGGGAGGTGGGGGTGCAAAGACTGAGGAGTAGAGACGGGTCAGGAATAGATACAATGGGAAGATGTCCGTTAGAGAGATACAGACACAAACAGGAGGAGAGAGAGAGAGAGAGAGAGAGAGACAGTGATTTAGACTCAGTGGTGCGTAGCGGCTACCAGACCATGTTGTCATTGACAGGAAGTGAAGGGTACATGCCTTCCCCAAACCAGCTTATCCTGCTGACCTCATGGGGGACAGTGTGTGTATGCATGTGTGTATGTATGTTACAGAGAGAGGGAGATGCCCTGGCCTCGCAGTCTCTCTCTCCCTCCAGGCCTGGAATGAATGATGCTCCCAGTGGCTTGGTTTCACCCCAGTGAGCACACACACTGAGCTAATGGTGAAGCTGTGGGACCAGGTGTGTGTGTGTGCGCGTGTGTGTGCACGCACTTTAACAGTGGGTGCAAACTAAAACTTCTCACGTGTCTGTATGTGTGTGTGTTCATGTATGCAGGAAGGTTCTTGACCAATATTTCTCTTTTTTGAGGCCACTACCAATGCAAATGTTTTCTTTTTATGGACAGAATCAGAAAGATACGAGTTGGAAGCTGCTCTGTAAGAAGGATGCGTTAGTTTAATTCAAATCTAGATCTAGATCTTTGTTGCTCATTAAGACTTTTTAACACTAGCCACGTTTGCATCAAAAATGGTTACTTTCTGGCTGCGTTCTTTCAGCGCTTGCTAGGGATGCCACGTGGGAAAACTTTTCCACCAGTTAATAAACCTGTGACAACACCGGTATTACCGGATACACCGTAAACACACCACGGCTGTGTATGCCCCAACACCGTGTAACTCCGGTAACACCGACTACCGCGGCAAGCCTATCGCATGCTCGCAGACCAGCGTCTCAAACGTGAGGACACAGCTTTTCTTGTTAGAGCTTTCTGACCGTGCTCAGTCAGAAAGCACAGGGGAGACATGTTTCTTCGTCTCCAGGGCTGGAGTCGGTGCTCGCTCCGGAGCTAACCCCCATTACTCCACACAGCAGCCGGGAAACAAGACACAAAACTGCAAACTCTGCCGTTCGCTCACTTGATGTCTTAAACTCTCCCCCGCTCCGACTGCTCGCTCTCTTCTACCGTCTCTCGCTCCAAACACTGACAAACTGCACGTCACACAGCTGTTCTGCTTAAATGCATCGCCGCATGTAAACACCAGACCGTATTAGATCACATCGCATGTAAACAGTTCACCCGAAATCTTCAATCGGAAAGATTTCAATCAGAATGAAAAAAAGTGTCCATGTAACCGCAGCTACTGATACTGTTGTTCTTGTAATGAAGCCACCAAAAATGTTTAGGTTTTTTCCTCTGTGTTCAGTTGTATTTATTATGGACTATATTAGAATTTTCTCACAAACATTTCTAATGATTATAATTAGTAATTACAAGGACCCAACCCACACTTTAGTGAAAGCTAGTAGACATTTTCCAACCAAGTTACATGATAAAATGTATTTAAAAAACAAAAAAAACAACAGAAACCTATCCATCATCTCAGAAGTAGTTGGACATTAGATGTTTTATTAAAGCACAAAATTAGAATAATATATCAGTACAACACTAGCGTGTATACAGAGAAATTCGATGTTGTTTTGGGAGCACTTTTCAATTTCAATACACTGTGAAGAAATCTTGTCATTGTTTGGACACGTATGAAAATACACAGATGTATAAGCGTAACATAGGTTCTTCTATTACTGTAGATACATTGGCCCTTATTGTATCATGACAATGTGTCAAACAGGAAAAGAAGGCACTCCAGAAACATCACACAAACAATAGGGGAAAAAGACACAGGATGTAGTGTAGGATACACCGTGAAAAAAATCTTAGCTCAGAAGTTGAGATGCTTCGAATGCAGGTCACAGGACACAGAATGGTAATTGGGTTTCTCACACCAAAGTGTTACCTCCTGGAGATTATTGGCGGTAATAATGAATTTGTGTGAGCTGAAATTGAAGAGAGATGGAGCAGCTTTAGGTGAGAATCATAGCCGCTGTGATGCACCCATTTGTACCATTCTGAAGCCTTGAATTTGGCATTTTGGCCGTCGCCATGTTGTTTTTTGGAGCCAGAACTGACCATATTTGGTTGAGAGGGTGGAGCTAAATTATCAGCTAGCGCTACCTAGCTAGCTTGGTTAGCAAGGTGCAAAAATGAACAGCTGACTCCTCAGAGTGTCTTCTAGTACAACTGAATGCTGAACAAGTCATTTTTAGGTGACCAAAATGTTACAATTAATTTTCATGAACACCCAAACAGGACAACACAGTGTTAGCGACTTGTCAATCACAAGGTAGCCACGCCCTACAGCATACCCTGCTTTATTGTCTATTTTACTCTAAATGTGACCATAATTTACAAAATGAACATCATGCTGAAACTCGCGATTGAGACCATAAACTCATTAGGAAAATGTTAGTCTGGCTCACCAGATGTACAGTGTGGGTATATAGCCTGCCATCCAACACGTCTCTCACGCAGCATTCTCCTCCCCTTATGCTATCTCCGCTATCTATTTTACAAGAGCACCGTTGCTGCATCCAGGGCTTAGCGCCACCCAAGACGATTGTGATTGGTTTAAATAAATACAAACAAGCCAGGGCGTTTTTTTCCCCCTATCACATACATGTTAACTCATGCAGCCAGACCATTCTCCAGCGCTGAACTATAAAGCTGCAGTTTCACTTTGTCACAGGTGATTTCATGGTCATATTTTGACGGGACAATCATTGCAATGCCTGCTAAATTGACTATGATTTAGGAACCCCACTGCACTTGTCGCTTCTCCTTCTCCATCACATGTGGAGGTGGATGGACACTATCAGTCAGAGAGCAATAGGCAGTCCACTTAAAGCCCAGTGTGTGCATATGTTTTAACCGGTGTGTGATTTTATTATAGCTTTTGCTCTCTCCACTTTCCCAGAAGGCTGTGGGCAATCGGCTCAGTGGTGGCACATCTGAATTACGAACACCCTGCAGACTTTTTCACTTACTCGATCCATTGCCCATTGAGGAATACAGTTTTAAAGCTAGTATTTTTTTCAGTTTTCTCCTTAGGTAGATATATTCTAAATCATCTACAGATGTTTAAATACCTGTGAGGTGGTGCTACCACCTAAACATACCTGACATCTCTGCCCCTCTGTTATTTGCTGAGAAACTAAAGTTACACACCTTCATGCTATTTCTTAATCCCTGTTTGGGGTCGTCTGACTGTTTGGATTTGAAATATTCTTGTAGGATGAAAAAAATGTTTCAACCAATCATTCCATCTCACTTCTGAGTCATTGGATTCTCTGAAACTACTTTGTACACTGATAAAACACAAATAACTCCTTGTACCTTCCTGACAGAATCTTTGGTATGAATACTTCCACGCCTATATACAATTATTTTTATTAGACACCTCGGAAGACACTCGCATTACTGCTAGATGTCGTATTCGTCCTTATACAACTTCACAGATGTAGGACAAGGACACAGTAAATGGGACATACAGTAGGTTACAGGCTGATGCAACATGCTGAACAATGCAGAAAGCAGGATGCAAAAAATTAGGATTTAAAATGCAAGATGGAGAACACAGGATATTAGATGTAACACACAGCCTTGTCAAGGCTTTGCATCTTGTATTAACTGTCCTAGGCACAATATATGTACATGATTACAGGGGACCTGTTGGGAGAATAGGAAGTAAAGTACACGCAAACACACACACACACACACACACTTCTTTTCTTTAGCCATGTGCATGTGCGTGTGTTTGTGTTTATGCATGAGTTATTGTATTTTTCATGAACAGCACCTGTGTGTATTGACTAATTACATTTTCTCTGTTCATACGGTTTTCCATGCTAGAAGGCAAATCAAACCTCCACTGTTACCTGTGAGTATTTGGGGATTTAGCTGCGATATTGTCCCTTGAAGATTAGCTTTTCTTCTCCGGATGTTTAAATATGAGAGTTAAAGCTCAGCTTATTGATCTGGGAGTTTGGGCTGGAGTGTGTGTGTAGCTTTGCTGCATTCACTTATATATTTTTATTTCATCCTATCCTTTTGTGCCATGGAGAAGTTATTGCAGGGCTAGGACGCACTCTTGCATCATATTCTTAGATGTATTGATGCACATGTTATTATTGTACATGTGCATACATGTGGTGAAGCTAAAAGCATACAGACACACACACACACACACACACACACACACACACACTCAAGATAAATTATTTCAGATACAGAACTTGAGCTGAGTGAATGCTCTTTGTTGTTCAATCATTGCTATCCCACCACACATACACACACATTCATAGAGAACTTTTGTACAGAGAATGAAAGCAATGATGTGAAGTCAAGAAGTGTGATATAGATGCAGAGAGAAAGGAAGAAAGTATGTGTGTGTTATGACGTGCACGTTTGTGTGTGTATGTGGGTGCATGAGTGTGTGCATCAGTATGACAGCTTTCAGAGCAGCACTTCTTGGCCAGCTGATTCTCTCCCATCTGAGATCCTGAGTGAGGATTATAAAACCAATCAGCAGACGGAGATTGCTGCAGCCAGCCTGTGATTGGATCACAACCCAGCCTCCGCCGTCAGCTCTGCAAAGAGAAAGAGTGAGAGAAGAGAAGAAAGAGACGCAGGCAGGAGAAAAGAGATGAATAAAGAGAGTCGTCAGAAGGGAGGCTAGTGATGGGTAGAAGAGAAAAAAGAAAAGATGAGACAGAAAGAGAACATAAGATCAAGATCCTCGGGGTTTCCCGTCAGCCTTCGCTTTCCAAGTCATATTTACTCCCAGCAGCACACACAACAGATTTACTCTGTGTGTTGCCTCTGTTGGTTCTGTATGGATCACTTTCAATCTCCTTGCTTCCTCTTCAGCTAAAAAAAAAATATCTATCATGCCTAAATAGTACACGGTTCTGCTCTACATCCAAAGTTAATGGTGCAGGGTTTCCACAGCATGCTGCATGTCCTTGGTATCCTACTGTAACAGGTTAAATGAAAAGACTCACCTAAAGGAAAATAAAGCGGCACAGAAAAGGCCCAAGTCTCACAGCTGTTTCGAGTCACATTAGGGTGTAAGTGATGAAATGGTGCGGTCTTTTCATTCATGTATTTTTCCTTTTTCGTTTCTGTTTATGGCCGGTTGATTGTAATGCAGGGGTGGTATGTTAGTTGGGTGGCCTGTGTCACACAGCAACGAGGTCTTAGCCTTTAATTTCAGCCCCAGCCCTTTCGGTGTGACGTTTGCATGTTCTTTCTGTGTTTGTGTGGCTCTCCTCGGGAGACTCAGTTTGTCCAAAAACAATCAGGTTGGTCTGTCTGTCTGTGTCCTGTGGTAGACTGGAGACCCGTCCAAGTTATTTCTCTGCCTTTCATTTAATGCATGCTGGGATACGCTTCAGCACAGTGATAGTAAATTAGTAGTCTGACTGCCATTGGCTGCATATTTCACATGGCATTCTCCTCCACTTCTGGTATCTGCACCGTCACTGCCGTCCAAGATGATTGTGATTGGTTTAAAGACCTCCTCCAGACACATTTTAAACTATGTAAAAATACTCATTTGTGATTAATATTTTGTTTAGCATGGTTTTCCCACAAAAAATGTAAAAATAAACTCTGAAAAAGGACTGGAAGCACATCCACTCTTCTTCCTCAAATTCTGGATTTGGCCTCAAGCCCTGCCCACCATCACTGCCATGGTTATAGTCAATGCCCCAGCCACAAGTGATTTGATTGGTTCTATAGACATATGATGTCATAAAACCTGACTGTCTGAATCTAGATTTTATAGACTGTTGTTGGCACACTGCAGTTTCAAGGCAGAAATTCTCAGCCATGGTGTTGACTGCTCATTTCACTCATGATATGTGTTGTAGCAAATAAAAAAACACCATATAGACATGTTAACATGGAGGGGCTCTTTAAAGAAATACAAACAAGCCAGAGTGTTTTTCCACCTATAACAGAATGATAATGGGTGCAGCCAGACCATACTGATAGGTCTGGCTATATGAGACTAGTAAATTAGTTGCACTGTAGTCGTGGCCCCCCCAAGTCTTCAAGGAGAATAGAAAGGGCAAAAGAAAACAACATTATTAATTTAATCTTTCATCTACTGGAACAGTATTACACTCTTCAGCCATGATATCATGGGATGCCATGTTCCTTTACAGCAGAGAACAATAACAACATAATTAAATCAATTTAACTGTGTGGTGATACAGGTAACTGGAGAAAACACAAATAAAAATATAACGTTGTTTGGAGTATGTGTCACTAACATTTCTGTTCTTGCTTTTATTTAACAGACATGACCTCGCTGGTTTATGATCACATTCAAATCACACACATGGCTTTTATTGTAAAGCAGCAGCTCCCTGCTGATGTAGTCTCTGACATTAATGACCAAACTGCTACCATCTTGTTCAATACAGATTTGGACATTTTGTTCAATTTTATGTTTTTTCCATCTTTGTACACTTATTGCTGTTTCAGCAAACGTCAGTCCTGCAGCACTTCATCAAGATAAGTCCAAAGTTGCACTGTGCTATTTGGCCACTGGCTCCATGCCCACACCAAGGGCTTTGTTCACAGATCTGAAGGCTTACTGTATACTGATAATCAGTACTTTACATATAAATCTGTAAATAGTGATTTGTATCCAATATTCAATGCATTTAAGCTTTCATGGGATAAAAAAGGAAATGTTCAGTTGTCTCTGTGCAGGAATAAATTAAGGTGAGTTTCACATAGAGAAGTAGTGTGGATCAAATGTTAATACATTTGTAATTAAATAAACTACATCATAGAGTATAAGAAGTGGCCAGACAATTAGCTCAATATATTATTCTTACAAGAGTAAACACAACATACTGTAGGCTCTGCAGCCCTGTACGAGAGGGCTCATGTATGTTGATAATGGTATGCACGGTACATAGCAGGATGAGAGTGTGTGCTTGTGTAGACATAATGAATGTGTGCATCTGCGGTACGGTGTTAGCAGGTGTTTGCTCACTGTGTTTGTTGGCAGGTTTGTTTAGCTGGCGTCCCATGGGGCTTAATGTGACCTGGGGCATCTGTTGCCCCCTGCCCATTTTCTGCCCTTCCGCGCCCTCTTTTATCTTTGCCCATGACCTGCTGCTACCAGACACGCAACACACACACACACACACACACACACACACACACACACACACACACTCTTACACACACTCTTACACACACATACATACACGCATACATACACTCAGACTAGTTGTTAGTGGAGAAAAACAACAGATGTGAAGTCAAACTATGAGAATACAAGAGGTGATTGTCATAAATACTAAATGTCTGAACTTTGGCATATCTTGGCATATTTTGCTTTTAGGTAGAAAAGGGGGATTGAGATGGTAACATAATATTCAGGCTGTTATACATTGGATAGAGTTGAATTTGGGTATTGTGTAGGACAATGAGAAAGAGAGGTGATAAGGGCTAGAAGAAGTGAAAATGAAGTGAGGAGGGGCATATTTGCACAGCTGGGTCCAGTAGGGAGACCCGTGCTTGTGTTGGCCTTGTATCTGTTTATTTGTATTCAGGTTACAGCATACAAATGCTCACCTGCTTAATATGGGTAACATCAGATAGGGTGGGCTCGGGACAAAGTCATACAGTTAACACAAACTTTACGGACGCACATAAAGGATTAGTATGAATTACCTGAGTGATCAGTAAGTCCCGAGTAATTGATATGCTGTAGTGCAATGTAAAATTGCCCCAAGGCTTATCTTTTGTCATAGCATTGCAGGTCCTGACACCAGCGACAAGAATAATTCACAAAAGGGTAATTTGTTCAGGGACAGAGATGCATTTGTTTGAACAGTTTGTTACAGGATAAATGCAATTTATTATGATTAACCACTCATACTGATCTATTGTGATTAATTTTCCTGAATAAGCTTTTCTTCGTGTGTTGAAGGTACAGGAGGGCTGCATTAACAAGCCCATGATGACAGTGCTAAAGTGCTTTAGCAGATATAATATTTACCATGGTCACCATCTTAGCTTAGCATGTTAGCCAGCTGACATTTGTTAATTAGCACTTAACTAAAAGTACAGTCGAGGTTGATGGAAATGTCATTAGTTTTGCAGGTATTTAGTCATAAATCTACGTCCTGTATTTCATAAATACAAAAAAATACCTGATGATGGCACTAGATGAAAACTCACTACCAGAGTTATTACAATTAATCATGGAAGGCACATGAACGTCTGTCCCAAATTGCATGGCAATCCAGTCAATAGCTGATGAGATATTTCAGTCTGAAACAGATGCATTGATGATGCTTTTGCAGAAAATGAACTCAGTGCTGCTCAGTTCAGAAATAATCATGTTCTTGCACCCATAGACTGTATAAGTGGACGTAGCTCCCAGGTGTAGTGCCTTAAACCTGCATTCTTTCTAATAGCCAGCAAGTGTCCAAATATGATCACTCCTGGCTCAAAAAAAGATTGCGGCGGCCAAATTGCCAAACTCAAGGCTTCAAAATGGTACTCCACAAGCCAATGAGTGACGTCACAGGCTGCGTCCACTTCTTTTATAGTCTGTGGTTACACCTCCATTCAAAACACCAGAGGGCGCCTGAGTTTGTAATTTTAAAACCTGGAAATGAGTTAGCATTTTAGCACTTCCAGTTCCCTCGTCTCAAAATCAATGGTTTTTTTTTAATCTGTTTTTGTTTAGATGTCTGAAATAAGGTCTGTGGTTAACACAAGCTTCAGAGATTTTCACATTTTGTTCTATGACATAAAATATGTCGGTAAATACCCTGCTCGTGTTTTTCGAAGCTTTTACGTGTATTTAAGAAGGCGGTTGCTAACAAGTGGCTAAATGAGACTACAGAGGCTGTCAAAAACATTAAACGTCACCATCAGCTTAGAAGTGGCGACGGTGACGTAGGACGGTGACATTCGACCATTGGGTAGTTCCTTTATAGCCTAACATTAGCCTTTTACTTTTGCCGATTAGATTTAGAGCTTATTTTCTGCAATGATCAAAAGTCCAATGCAGAAATCCCATAGGCTTTTTGACGGGGGAACTCATGGTGATGCTAACTTCCATGTTGGCCTACAAAAAGACGTCATCCCTTCGGCTCCCTATAGAGTCCCTAACGGCTATATTAGAGCCGTGAGTAAATCATATGTTACAATCTATATCACTCTGCTTGATGGTCATTCAGCATCTGGACGGTGGCTGGATGCTGGAAAGACCTTCGAGCCTTTTTGCTTTACGTTTTGAAGGCTATCACTGAGCTGCCCACATGTACAGTGGTGTGTGTGGCCATATACAGTATGTATCTTCAGCCAGCTTCTCTGAGCCCTCCAGACATACAGTAAGTCACCTATTCACCAGTCAGCGTTAAGAATAGCTATTCCCCAACATCGCTATTCAGCAGTGTTCGGAGCAGGTGGGGAGTTTGAAGGAAAAGAGATTAGCTATTTCTACTCCACAAAATGATTTATGCCCAGACTTTTATCAGGAAGCTTCTTCCCCCCTGCAAAGATCATTTCCCCTGACTTCACCTCACAACGGGAACTATTTTAAGCAATGGCTCATTAATACAGAGTGATTGGATTCATTGTTCTGCAATCCTGATGGATGTTCTCTGAAGTTTTCTCTCTCTCAACTCCCACCTCAATCCCCTCTTCAATCTTCGGCTTGAATTTCCTCCGAAGAATGCAGCCCCATTGTCTTCTGAAAGTTAGATAAATCAGTTGCCAATGCCTTTTGTCGCTTCAGTTCATTTAAATGAATTTGCATTAGACTCACTCCATAAAACGATTCATAATGACAGCAGTTCTAACTTCAATCTCGGTAGACCTTTCTACATTTTAGCAAACGTTGAAGACACACTCATCCTAAGGTCTTACAGTTTATACTCCATTTCCACAGTGTATTCAAATTTATTCAGAGTGAGACATCAAATACACTTGAAACTGACAAGCTTTCTTTTGTCAAGCACTCTGCCTCTTTTTGTGAAACGCATCATGTACACGACTGCATGTCAGTCACCACGCATGCAGTTGTTCGTATGTTCTTCTCCTGTCAGACAGTTTTTTTTTATTAAACTGTGAATCTGTAAGTACTGTAGGAGTGAGATTAGCCTTTTAGTGCACTGTCCTCACTCTGCAAATGTTCGTCCGTGAGCAATAGTCTGTTAATATTGATTAGTCAGACAATTTTCTATTTCTTATGAGTTTGTCCCACTTTTGCTGGCTGGTACATGAAAGTGCCAGTAAAAAACTGTTGTGTAGTCAACCAATGTAATGTGCCATACTAACAAAAGAAAAAGATTAACAGTTACTAGAAACATCCCTGAAAATTGCATTTTCTTTGTTCCATAGAAAACATGAAACTGTGACCTTTTGCACATTTGTAGAAGTTGCGAGTGATTGGCCCAAACGGGAACTACATAATTCTTCAGCATGTTTATTGACAGCTTTTGCATTATGAGTGCTTTTAAAGTGTACTCTTCTGTATTCAAGCAATCCTTCATGTCTCATACACTCAGCATTGCATCAGTGTGTGAGCTATTTTAACTCCAGGATGGTTGACTTTGTCAGCAGGGTTGTGTACGGATGGCTCTGCTTGAAATGAGCTCTATAGGAAAGAGCGTATTGCCACTCTGCCTGCTGTGTGTTCTGCTGCAGTACGTCTGCTCTGGGTGCTATAGGGCGGTCGACTGCTATTTATACTGTACCTCCACTGCAGTGGCACTCCACTCCTCTCCCTATGCACTCAGAGAGGAGAGGAGATTTTGAAGCTATTGAAAGTTTTTATTCTGTTCTCATATGCAGCACTAACTATATGTATGTGTAACAAGTCAAAGTATTTTCTTTTTCACTGCAATTATGGTTCCTGTATGTGTAGGAACTCAGTGAAACAGCATTTAAATTATATACACACATTTGTTTTCTACTGAAAATCTTAATCATAATCATCAAAACCATCACTGTCATTGCTATCAACATCAAGTGCACCATCATTGTGAAATCTGAATTAAATGTTTTAGTCGAATCAATTCAAGTCAAAGGTTAGGCAGGTTAGGTTGAAAGAATTCAAACTTGCATGAATATATAAGAATCAATTTGATTGAAACCTACGTCACCTAATCCTGTGTTGTAAAATTAACAGACTTAAGGCCTTTTCACACTGGAGACAAAACAAAAATATATTGTCGTTATGTTCATTGTCTTTTATAATCTTTATTTTCTTTGTCAAAAGGGGATACTATTTTGCAAGACCAAATGGATCAATCGATCAATATCCATATTGTTGTGTGAACAGAATTATGACATTCACGTCTGAGAAAATCTATTAATCATGTGAGCAAAAGTCATTATTTTATTATTTGGCTCTTTTTTATCTGCATCCAGAATTTGCTGAAATTGAAACAGCTGCTGAAAAAGACACACTGCAAAATAAGAAAGTTTGGGATTCTGTGTGGATTGGCTCATAGACACAGATGGGTAAGAATTTTTAAATTGATGAGCCATTTATTTGCACAAATTATTTACATTTGGTCTGAAAGAACCTTTACTTTATCAGTTTTTCCATTGATGGTCTAAAATGATTCCACACATTACTTGACCAATGGTAAGGTGTCTCAATTTCGCCAAACTATCATATTGCAAATTTAATTTATGTAGAATGAAAATGCAAGCGCAAATACCTGTTTTATCTAACAAGACTAAACTGGTGAGAACGACACCTCTTAGGCTTTTATCCTAAAAGAACATTTTGCGCATCGACATCTGTGTCTGCCCATATCTGTGTCACTTTCCAATACTGAATGCTTGGTTTCAACCATAATGAAGCTTTTAAGTAGCAGCATGAGAAGTGGACAGGGTGTTAAGGACAGGGACCGGCAGGGAAATCAGCTGTCAGCGGCCAGATACTTCCGTTCTTCTCATTAATTACTTTTGGGGAAAGAGAGGTGGAGGCCAAATGAGTATTGATTGTGGTGGGCCAGTATATGGCTGGTTTCACTGGCCTTTCCCACACGTCATTGCTTCTCCACATCCCCATTAAGTGGGAACAAGAGGGATCAGTGGCAAGCTGGGACCCTATTAAAGACGGGACCTCAGATTGTCAGACAGGCTAGGTAGCAGACAAACCTCCTCCACAAGACCGTAGACAACAGTTCTTTTTGCTTTGTGTCTGTCTGTCTGTCTTTTAATCCGTCTTCCACTGCTTTAATGCAGATTGTCAATCAGAAGACAAAGGTTTAAATGTCTGCAAATCAAAGACCATCCAAAGTCAGACTTTCTCCCTCTAGCTTTCTTTGATTTGCCTTTCTCTTTTTTTGTTACTTTTTTTGGTGTCCGTACCACAACTCAAAGCCACAGAAAGGGGTTGGAAATAGCCCAGAACTCGCAGAAAGGTCTCTTTCCTTTTCTCTTTTCTACTCCGCCTCCCTGATCCCTGCTTTTGTTGCGTGACTGATGATTTTAATTACCTGTTAACTCCCCGTACTCAGCAGATACACATGATAAATGGTCCGGGTGACTGTTGTAGCTACCATCTGGATGGGGCAAAGGAGTCTTTGGAGCTTTTCTCCACTGTCATACTAGAGACAGCCACCACAGCAGGGGAGGATTGCAGGTGTACCGAGGGAGAACAAGAAACTGTCCCAGTTTAGATCCGGTTGACAGCTATTTAGTGTCATAGGGGTCACATCCATTTTTCCTGTCTGAGACTGCAGGCAGCAACAATATGCCTCTTGAAAAAAGAAGCCCATATCACCACAGTGGGGAGAGAGATTGCTGTAGACGATTGGCCAGCAAATTGCAGCACTTTATATGGAGATTGTAGAGGAGGAGATTGAGGAAGGAATGTGTAGCTACCATAGGGTACACAGTGGAATGGATTCAGAAGTAGGCATTATGTACCATGCATGCATAGGTGCTATGCAATGACCGGTATCATCTTTGAAGACTGAATCCAAAAGTTCTCGAAGCAAACAAATGTGCAAGCGTAGCAGAAATCTCTTGGTGAAATTGATAGAAACCCTGTACGGGAAATGGATAGTCACCAATATGAAACCTAGTATTAACAAAGGCTGTGTCCAAAGGCTACAGGAGACATTTCATTTCACTGTTGGGGCGGACAATAAACATAAAAAAATTCTCAAGAGCAATTCCTGAAGGGGACACTAAAGTTGCCGCCAAAAAACTCTATCGCACACACACATAACATTGAGGTGTTTCAAAGGAAGTGAAGATGCTTCTGTTACATTCAGTCCAAGTAACAGAAGTATCATCCTGATAGATGGAAAGAGAGAGAAAGAGTAAGATTTACTACTTACAGTGACAAACAGAGTGACAGCTTATATGAATGGGTCCACGTTATATACGTCTGATCTCTGGTCTCAGTCCCTCTTATTTCAGGGATGTTAGGAAGTGGACCAAACCACTGTGAAACTTGTGAAACACATTGTTTTGCATCTATAATTAGCACAAGTGCTTTCAATGCATATTATTACACGGCCTTGTTGAATACTGCATTCTGATTGGTCAATCACGATGGACTGTTATTTCCGAAGAACAGACCGTCGTCAAGTATAGCACACTGTTGCTATGCATAGCAGAGCGTTGCCATGTAAAATAGAGCATTGCTAAGAGCGCTGTGCTGGAGGACCACACACATCGATCACACCGCAGAAAGCAGTCCGGTAAATTTAACTTCAACAACAAAACTTTAGCTTCCTGTTACTCTTTCTAATATTAATTTTAATATATTTGGAGAGCACATGGTTAATGGCTGAACTGCCCCCAGTAAAGAAAAGAAAAAGAGAGGAAAAAAACGGCACAGGAGAAGCAAGAGAGTTTAAAAGACATACAGCTGGACGACAGAGAAATGGACAGAGATGGAGTGACAGTAAACGGAGCATGGTATGGACTCTGGCAGTGTTTAAAGACTGATTCATCCAAAAGAAAATGTCAGCAGACTACAGAGTATAAAGCAGAAATCCTCATTCAGCTGCGCTCATTGTATGTATCTGTGCCGAGGAGAGGACGCAGTTCCAACCTTAAGCTAATGGACTACTTTTTTTTTTTTGCTGAAGCAATGCCATTTTGTCATTTTTAAATCAATATTTTATGTCAAATGATTTATTTCTTGAGTAAGTAGTCGTGTAATAAGCGGGATAATGTAGAATGAACCGGTCATTATTGAAAATAGATCCCCTATTTTCAATAATGACCGGTTAATTTTTTTCAGGTGCTGGCAGGCAGATTTTTGAGCTTTGGACAGAGCCAGGCTACCTGTTTCCCCCTGCTTGCAGTGTTTATGCTAAGCTAATTACCTCCTATCCCTAGCTCCATGCTTAATTCACAGACGTGTGATAGGTGTCAATCTTCTCATCTAATGCTGAAAATGTCAAACTATTCCTTAAACATATCTTGACAGCCCAACAAACAGGCACATATTGCAGGCAGATCAGATTCTCGGGTGGATACCACAGAGGTCAGTGCTAATGAGGCAACCATTCCAATTATACTGCGCTTGATTGAGTTGAGCAGATCAGTCACTTATTTATACTCTATAATTAGACTTAGACCCAACAGTTTGACAGTCAGGTCTCTGTGGCGTGGTCTGTGTGTTTGTGCATGGAGTTCATGGCAGAGAGCAGATGACCCACAGTGCAATGGGAATGACCTCCAGCATTAATGAAGGGTAACGATGATAGTCCCCAAAGCAGACCCCGTGTCACTTCAGTTTTGTCTTGTGGTTTGTAAAAGCAGCACGCACAAAACCATGGTTACACACACACAGACGTCCAGACACACACACATTACAGATTCTGGGTATGTGACATTGCTCCGACTGATTACTTGAGGTCCCAGCGGTAACATTGGAACCTCAAGTCATTCATTCCCTTCGTTCCCTGAAGCTAACGATGAAGTGCTTCTGAAGCACGCCACGTACTTGTCGATGGCAGGCGGCGCTTGGAATCGAACCCAATGCTATTGAATTGAACTAATTTGAATCAAATCAAATCGAATTCAGGTGAATTGAATATCTGCACAGCGTGTGTGTGTGTGTGTGTGTGCATGTGTTTGTTGCAGTAAATCTTTTCATTCTATTCACTTATGAATGCAGAAAGAGCAATTTGGGTCGGCCTCAAGACAAACACAACCAGACTCGTAGAAAAGAGACAGACATATCAATATGACTGTTGTAAACAAGAGCACCTATATTGTGTATGTGTGTTTTTCTCTCACTCTATTTCTCTATCAGCAGTGAATCAGTGGAGTGTTAGGACATCGTTTAAGCTCTCGCCCAGCATCAATACTGGCTCTATTGATTTTCTCAAACAGTTAATGGAAGCCTTTAGGGCAGGAAAGCTAATTAAAATCATATGCAGGTCAAGCTCATTTAAAGACTCCCCATTAGTTTATGTTTAGCTTAACCACGCTTGACTGGAAAATCCATCCATCGGGCATCGTAATTGACTGGTGTTTCTAATGGCTTTCCAATGCTCCCGAGTTCCTCTGGCAGATTTCATGCTGCAGCTCTAATAACCCACATACAGAATCATTAAAGACGGTTGCTGTGGTCCTGTATCCTCAAAGGATCTTGCCGATGCCTGGAGACAGTGATGCGTTTCATACTCCAGCCTTTGGAAATATGCAACCACAATGCACACAGAGGCGGACACTGGAACTGCTGCTGTTTTTTCAACTCTGGAATTATTGTGATGTGAGAATTCAGAT
This sequence comes from Heterobranchus longifilis, assembly GCA_028570985.1. Lineage (NCBI taxonomy): Eukaryota > Metazoa > Chordata > Actinopteri > Siluriformes > Clariidae > Heterobranchus > Heterobranchus longifilis. The sequence continues at coordinate 330 of JAOVVB010234566.1, read as the reverse complement.
CAGACTTTTGATGGGACCACATGATGCCTGTGCTTCAATGGCATGAATCTTCAATGATTGTGTAGATAAATATGTCCACAATAGAAAGTATATAGTATCCACTCATGCATATGAGTTGCCATTGTAGAAATTTATTTTTACAGTCTGTTCAGGTTTAGGTTCAGGTTTTTTCTCCTCCTCAAACTTTACATATTTTCACGCCCAAATCCCAGGTGAACTGGGACTCCGTGAACTGCTTCTTGGCTAATGATCGGGTAACGAGGGTCGGCTATCGGTCAGAAAGAAAGATGAAAATTAGCATCCCCAGTTCAGAGTGAGAACGGATTGTCT
>JAOVVB010234559.1:0-23541 GCA_028570985.1 Heterobranchus longifilis | reverse complement strand
CCTCTTGCATAATCCCACGCTTTGGAATGGAGGGAAACTGCTGATGAAGCCATGGAGCAGAACAATGGAAGACAGAAAGAGAAAGGGAGAGGAAGAGGAGAGACTGCCCTCTCCTTTGGTGTATCAATGTAAATTCCTGACAAGGCAAGCCTTCCCTTCTTCACCAAGTTTGTGTTTTCCAGGCTTGCATTTTCACTGCGTCAGCATTCTGATGAAAGACCGCGATGCCCCAAAGCTCCATTTGAATCCCTCAAGAAACAGTCAGCAGTTGTCTCTTTTGTTAATATGCAACTTCTGCTGTGCACCTGTAGAGAAACTCATGGGGTAAAAATTACGGTCCGTTCACATAGGAAGCAAATGGAGCATTTTGCGATGCGCAATTAGGCCACCATACTAAGTCAATGCAAAGACGTGAATAGGCCACGCACAATTCCTGAGATGTTGTGTCGTGAAAGCCTATCAACGTTGAGATTCTCCCTCATAGCATAGCCCTGATCAAGCCGAAGTTCAATCAGAAAACAAGCAGTTAAAAAGTTTGCTTGTTGTCTTGAGAACAGACCTGACAAAGCATGAATTGAGATCTTTTACAGATCGGCATCATGATTTTGGCATCCTTTTGATACATTTATTGCATGTATGCAAGCCAATTTACGTATCCTATGGGAGCAGGCCATAAGAATCACGTTCTCATTCTTACAGTGCAGGAAAGCTAGTTCTTCACCTCTATCAAACTTTTAAAGCATGGAAGAGATATGGGGAAACTTCAAATTCAAAAACATTTTGGCCAAAGATTAGAAAACTAGGATGTCTGTAACTCCCACTGAACTCATTCATCTTCAGCTTTCCTCCTGTCACACCTTTTTTTTTTTACTTCCCTTGATCCTCTGGGCCCGGCAGGAGCACCAGAATCCTTTGGATCAGGTACAGAATCATCCAGAGCATGCAATGTACTTCAGGCTAGCCCTGTTAACACCCAACCTGGAAAACATTAACATCTCAAACCTGCACAACTTCAAATCTGTCCTCCCTGCTCTGGATGTATCGACACAGCCTCAGGCTCTTCCATTCTTCTGCTGTGTGTGTTCCTATCAGTGTGGGTAGCATGAAAGCCTTTTACAATTGCAAATTACTTCTGTGGAAATGGGTGCTGACCAGCTGGTACCTTATGTTTGTCATGGCCTTGGCTCGTTACAAGATGAACAGCAGGAAACCCTGGCAAGTGTTTGCTGTTTTACATTACCAAACAACAACAGGGAGCCAAAATTATTCTCTGTATTTCATACCAGTTATTTACACACTGCAACAAGCACACGCACATGAGGATACGATCCAAAAGGAGGTGTGATGGTGCATATTTTTAATTCTGCTCCACATTCTAGTTGCCATTGAGATTGGAAGCTGTGTGAATGGACAACAAAGCAGCCAGACTTGCAGAACAGCCAGGGTGACTTTATTAATCTGTGCACAGCAGGTTGGACAACCTTTTCTTTGCTAAAGGTCATCATAACCTGTTCAACTGACCTATGCTTTTGTCATGTAACAACAACAAAGCCATGCAATGACTTATTCCCCCTGCAATACTTGATATGGTGACCAAATAGAGCCAAATACACCCATATCTTTTTGTAGAAATCATTTTTGTTATGGCAGAATAACATGGCTAACAAACACTGCATTTTCTTCGCAATAAAAGCCTTCGCTGGTGGATTCTGTAGGTGCTTCGCAATAAAAAGCCTTCGCTGGTGGAAGACTTCTAATATGCAACAGCAGCAGGGAATATTCGGCATGAGCAAAAACCTAACACAAGCAATTAATGAACAGTAATAGGGATGAAAGTACGAACAGGAACATAGGCGTGAAACTAAACTCCAAACCACGGAGATTCAATTATAAGCTGCAGTGATGAGAGCTGAACATAGTGAGACTCTTATGCCACTAGCACAGCTAAATATGTGATATTTATCAGTTTAGCACAAAACATGGCTTTGCTTTGAGGGAGCGGATCATGTCAGGATGAAGCTGCGAGGGATGGGGTGCAACTTTCAGAAACAGACGATCCGGCACTCACATCCACTCCTCGCTTTGATTGGCCAGATGGAGAAAAAAATAATTAACTCCAATATAAACCTTTCCGCAGCAATATTAGATGCTCAGAGCAACTGCTGCTGCCCTGTAAAATGGCATATAAAGAGGGTTTGGGGTGATGGATGGATCAATGTTCCTTACGTAATGTTCTTAACTAATGCCACAAACGTAAATTATGTAACAAACTTAGTTATTTTAACCCAATTTATTTCCCTAACCTAACCAAGTACTTTTGTTGGAATTCACAACAGGACTACCCTGCATGTTGAAAAATTACTCCAAGGGGATACTCAGCATGTTAAAAAGTGACGCCAGGGGTCTTGACCAAGCTGCTGTATTTGATGAGTGAGTGAGATCCTATAGGACATGGACAGCACATCCTTTTTAGTAGGCTATAACCCTGTCCTGATCCTAGTTATCATTAAAGTGGGCTATAACGTGCCCATGGAAAAACATTTGTGCAACATTTATTGATGAGTCTGTGAGGAAATTTATTAACAAACACAAACCATTTCTCATGGATGATCAATATACAGAATCTACATCCCCTCAAGAACTCTTTCTCTCTTTACAAAGCACCGTCTAACTGGTATCCATGAGCACTTAACGCTGAATCTGCAAATCTGCCTGGGCTCATCACTGCATTAAATATACAATGAGAAACATCCGCTGGGACTCGTACTGTCTCCCTAATGATATGATTGAACAAACTGGGGCAGAGAACGCTGCCGCCTGTCTATTTAGAAGTTCGGCTAGCAGCCCATGAAATCAAACTTCCGTGTACTCACCAGTCTGGGAACCACTTGGCAAGCGATTGACATATCGAAGAATGAGGCAGTGCCCTGATAAGCGAAGCTGGCATTTGTTTGAATGTTCGCCCATTGCCTCCCAATAGCTGAATTAAACGCTGGCTGGGAATCGACTTGAGGCAATCCACAAACAGAGGCCAGTTCCCCACCTGTTCCCTCCAATGAATTCATGCAGGTTTTTTTTTCAAAAGAATGCAAATCAAAGTGACTGTCTCCCAACAAAACGATGTTATCAAAGGAGGAAGACAATGCGGTAGCTGAAGGGAACTGGGAGAAATTGTTGTTTGTGATTCTTCAGCATGAAAAACAGAGTAAAACCGAATGATTGTACTGGAAGATCAGCCCTTTCTCCTGTATTTTCCTGCAGATGAAAGACTCGTACCCATTTTATCACAAACACACACACATTTGGCTTTGCACTCTACCTTCATAGTCCAAGTGTATCAAACACTCCACCGCTTTGCTGTAATTTCTTTCACATGTTTTTCTTTTTTTTCCCCTTTCATTGCATGCTTTGCGTGCCGGGAAAATGAAAACAGAGGGGGAACCCGGTGATTGAATTGTTCGTTATTCATGCTGTCTTCCTGTGCAAATATGGAGCCGTCAAGTGTAAACTGAATTCCGCAGCTGGTCGTCACAGAGAGCTCACATGGAGATGTGGGATACCACCGGGATACCACACAATCCCACATTTGTTCCTGTCACATTTTCCTGCCATTCAAACCCAAACACATCTCCTCTAAACAGTCCTAAACAGGAACAGGATCTCATAAAAAAATCAAAAAAAAAAAAAAATCCTCCCTTTGGTATTGTGATTTTTTTTTTTTTTTTTTACAGCTTTCAACCTGTTGACTGAAACCAGTGTCTATGGAATGTGGGTGATGTTTTAACACCATTATAAATTATTTTTTTCTGGGTTTCCTGGTTTTTCATGTTATAGACTGGTTCAAATATAGATCTGGGTTAAATGCTGAAAGAAGTATTCAGCATTGCATATGTTAATTACAGATATGAAGATAGCAAACAGTTCCTTCATAATGACCTCCCCTGGGCCCCTGCATGGTTATCCAGCAGTGTGCTAATGGGGTTACTCCCAGTCCTCTGTGGATTTCCTACCACCATCTATGAAACCACATAAGCATTATCAGAGTAAACACAGAACATTTACATATTCATCATTACAAACATGACCTAAAATAGTATGATGAAAACACTGAGATGATGAAAGTTTTGAGATCCTTGAACATCAGAGAGTTTATAAAGAGACAAAAAGGAGTCTCGAAGACAATGGTGCACATAATGATATTATTCCACTGTATGCAGGTAGGAAGCCAGACAGAAGTCTACTGTTAAAGCTTAATTGCTGAGATCTGGAAATGTGGAAACGTCGCCATATAAAAGTCCAGACTGTTGTAAACATCCATCCCACTTTACACATCATGCTCTAGGTTAAATGTTGACCTGACTTGTTGGCCGTAGTTGTGCATGTTTTTGTGCAAGGTGGGATTATTACTATTACATACCTTAACAGCGATGTTGCTGTCTTCCCAGAATTCATCAAGTATTTTATCAGTACATTGTTATCATAACTGATAGAAATTATGGTCAAAACCATAGAGATAGAACCCACGTTGAAACCAACCAAGAATCTGTCCCAAACTGTTTTATTTTTTCTTTTGGCCAATTGGGGGCAGCGCAACAAGTTGTAAATATGCACCATGTTTCGCTATATTCCTGCCCTACTGTGCTGTGATTGGCTAGTTCGAGGTTAGATGCAGTTAAGGTTAGGGAAAAGAGGACATGTTTAGGGTTAGAACTAGCCAATCACAGCACAGTAGGGGACTAGGCAAAACACGGGTGGGAAAAAAAATAACGCTGTAAATAGAACACAGACGTGTGTTTTGAAATCATAAGAGTTGAGTGATACATCTCTGTGAGTTTATCAATGACAATGAACCTTCCACAACCACCTCTTCAGGACATTCAGAGGCCTAGTTTACCTTTCCTGCATTCCCTCCGACCGCTGTGCTCTTCCCTTTGTTCTCTCTACATGGGGAAAGTTATCTTGACAGTAGGAGATAAGAATCGACCAAACGCTCCGAAACACAAGAGCTAAGAGAGGGAGAGAGTTTTTGCAGTACACACTCTTCCCTTGCAGCTATGTCTTGTTTGTACACTGGGGAGGTGGCAGGATCTCATGTTTCACCAGCTCTTGTCGCGTAGCCTCACCGCTACACCGTCTGCTGCTGTCATCCCTGTATACCCAGTTGTTAAGAACAGCATGCGATGTGCAGTCAGATTGCTTTGCATCTTTCAGGTGGAGGTTCGTGCTGCTATAAACAAGAGGAAGAGGGGAATAAATCACACCAGCAGAGTCAGGTGAAAGATGTGCTTTTCCCTGCTTATTTCATGCCCTATTCTTTTTCTCGGCCTCCTCCTCTCTCTCAGCCTCTCTAGTGATGTAACATGACCCCAGCCTGATGTCTATCATGCTCCTCATTACACCTCTGTTGTCCTTTCCCAGAACCACATAAGAGATCCTCTGTCTTAGGTGGTCCTTGTCTCCCTTCCTCACCCGTTCCTTTCTTTTGTACCGTCTCCATTTTTCACAGTGATCCTGTAGAGATGAGACAGCTCATATGAATTTAAAAAGGTCAAACTTCTAGTATGATACCAGAAGTTTGACTTGTTACCTATAGCATTGTAGCAAATTTAGCACAGCTGTGTTGTAGTGACATTTGGATGTCTGTGGTAGCAGCAGCAGCAGTGCAAGAGCAATTTCTTTGGAAGGAATAGAAGATATCTCAAGTTGTAGCCAAAATGGCTAGAGACAAAGAAAGGGGTGGCTCCTATAGAAACACAATGTAAATAGACAAACTACTGTCACATTGATTTATAAGTGATGTCTATGGCATGTGGTGCACAAACTCCACAGCAGCAAGCATTTAAGATGCTAACCAAAATGAGACGAGCATTAAAGTACCACTTTATTTCAATGATCCACAAGCTTCTAAATTGAAGAATAAAAGCTCGATTAGCTAGTCACTAAAGTGCTCAATGCAACACAGAAACAAACACAAATGGCAAATCTCAGGCAACTTAATCCTCAAAGATGTTCTTCAAACTCTACAAAGTTGATTGGATTGCTGCAATCGAAGGCACACACTCTACAATCAAAGTCCTCTGCCAGAAGTTTGAATGGTTTGTGATGATGATTAGTTGACCATGTTGTGGAGCCGAGGAGTGGATGCAGATGTGGCTAATTCCAATGATGCATGGAATGCTGATTGTGTGGCACAAAGTGCTAGCAGCTAATCAATACAGTTAGCATTGCTAGCCCTCGTTTCTGCATCTGGGAGCTCGGCACCTGTGACTTCAGCCCTGCGCTAATTTCAGCTTGATTATCATCAGAGCTCATCTGTTTCCTTGCATTCTGAAAACTCTCCAATTAGAATATGTGGGTGCTGTTAAATCAAAGTATACATCAGTGTACTGTACACAGCAGGGACAATTACTCAAGTGTGGGGACCTTTTACAAATTTAGTTTTGGTAATAGTCTGAAGTCTGTTGAATGGCAATCGCATTTTCAACAGTTTTGTGAAGCGATGACTTGCTGAACTTAGTGCAGTAAGGATAAGATATCATATGATTATGAGAAGAAGATAACACATTGATGGGATTGTATCATGCAGGATGCTGTCGTATAATTGTGAACATTTTCCAGCCTTTAAATAGTTCTAGTCCATGTGATGTGTCAAGGTGATATCTAGAAACCTGAGGTTGTAACATTGTAAATATTTCATAAACCACAACATGTTCTACTCATATTCATGCAAGGTTGTGTTTACCATTAATGGCATTGTTATCAACTGACTCATGTTTTGAATTTGGAATATGGCACATGCATATCATTTGAATAGCAAAATAAGTACCTCTATATCACGTACACGGGTCTGTACAATAATGTATAGCCATCACACATTGCCGATGCCAAGACAATGCTTGCGGCTATCATTCCCCAGCCTTTGTTTTTCCCCTCTTTTGAAGCAGGAGACGAGCCAGAGAATGACTCCATTAATGCAGAACCTATTTCTTCCAAATCAAAAGAAACACCCCACCCAATGTAATGACAACCTTTTCCCTCCTTGCCTCTGGTGCTTTTCTTTTACTCATCACAGGAAAGGAGGTCATGAAGGTTGGGGTATACAGTAGAGTATACTGAAGAGTCAATGTGCATGTGTTTGGTGATGTTTCCTGTGATTGACAGTGCAGAGGTCCTTAACTTAAAGTATTGTGCATCAAGCTGGACAAATAATCACCATAGATTATAAGACCATTATATTTTGTTGTCTGTTTTTGACATCTTTGGCATATATTTCAAATCAATGTGATTGCTTATAGAATGGTAAATATAAATGCTTTCTCCTCATTTTCTGCAGCCTTGCTTGTGTTTAGGTATGCTTTTATGTAATTCTCATTCTTACCGTTTCCTCTGCCTGACACCGGCAGGGCTGTTCAACAGGCCTTCGGAGGTTATTTGGGGCTATCTTGCTAATTTCAGCATGATTTTCTGTCTACATTGAGCAGTTCATTTTTAAGATGTGTGTTGTATTTTTCTTGGTATTAATTGATAGGTCAACAAAACTGGTATTCATCCACAGAATATGAAAAATTGATGACTATATTTTATTCATCTTAAATGAGGGCCACATGGCATATAATAAACCCTGTGCTATTTAATTCTACCTGCATGTAGTTCCTCTTTGCAGATGGTCACCTGTTGTGGGACTCTGTGCTCAAACCACTGATGGTTAGCCACTGTGGCTGGAGTCCTAATTAAGCCAGGGTGGAGATATAGTTAGCCAGCATCATAATGATGCTAATTGTTTGCTTCGACCTAGGAAAAGTGCATCATGGGCATAATGGGATAATAAGAAGCTCTAATGCCACCCCCAATGGGATAGCACCTGCTTATTACACACTGGAAGCTATATTTAGTCACCGTAGATACTAATATGAATCAACCATACACATGTTTGCATCAATAATCCTCCAGTGAATTTCTGTTCAGGCTATTTGCTTGTGTGCATTGCAGTTTGTAGGCTTTGTCTAAAGACGAGGGAAGAAAGACAGAAAGATGAAGAGAAACGTTGCCTTTCATATTCTCAGCATGAATCTTGCTGAAAGTCATTACTCGCAACAATAGAATTTCTGCTCTGTTTGCCTGGCATATTTTTCCATTTGACCTCTGAAGTGTGCCACCCTCAGTCCGGAGTCTAAAGAAGTGTCCCAGACAAACAAGTCTTTCTGCCACTGTTACAAACATGTCACACCCTCTGTCTGAGGATGTGTTGGGAATACATGACTGTCATGTCTTCTCATGGCTACCATTCTTATGCAACAATAGGATAAGGCCAACCAAAGGTGAGAACCCTCTATGTCACGATTGCCGTGAATGTATGCTGGGCCAGTGATTTCAAAATAGAGGCTTCTTGGTTTGACATATTATCCAATGTATTTCAAAATGTGGAAACATCAGTATTATAGACTATATAAAATATGGACATAGTCTCTGTGGTGTCACCTATAGGTTTCTTAAGAGCCATTGTGAATCTCAATGTGGGTGGGTCCAGCCGTCGCCATCATGGCAGTGCCTGACGCCGCCTAACCCCAAAAATGGGCAAAGAGGTGGAGCGTGGATGGAGCTGAGGCGGGTCGAATGAAGCTTACAGTCTATGCTAGCCAAATGTCACCCCGCGTACAGTGTTCATGAACGGGGAAATTAGCTATAGAGACCATAACCGTTTTTTTATACCAGGCTCTAAACATGTTTATTTCTACTGTAAAGCATTTTAACATGGGGGTCTATGGGGATTGAGTCACTTTTGGAGCCAGCCTCAATTGGCTGCAGTTTTTAGCACTTCCATGTTGGCTTAATTTTTCAGCCTCAGAGGTTGCTGCTTGATCAGTAGTCAGTCTTGCATGGTTGAAAACCATTGGAGTCATTGGGTCCATGCTGCAGTCTGGAGCTTATCATTAAGAACCGAACAATGCAGTGTGTCATTCATGGGGAACAGAAGCTTTCTATGGTACCTGGTGAAAACCTGAAAATCATTTTCCAACTGTGTCTGCATTGAACTCAGTGTAATCATGTCTCATTGCTCTCCAACAATAAAACAGCTTTGGGAAAACTGAGATGCAATAATGGATCCAAACAAAACACTTGGCAAACTACGGTAATGGCCCGGTACATGGGAACTATTCTGAATGGGTGGGATAGCTCTCATCTTTCCTCCCAGCTCTCTTTCCATGGCTTGCTTTGCTTTTTCACTCTGTCTCTTATTAGCAGTGCATGAGAGTGGGAGGAAGAAGGAATGCTTTCTGGCACCAGGGTCCTTTTGTTGTCTTGGTGACTGCTGCTCAGCCATCTCAGAAAAACTCAGGGCCCTAATACATCATCACTCTGGCTCCCCAGGCAGTCGTCGCGAGACTCAGATCTGATTCTCTATAGAGTGCCATCCTGTTCCACAAACACAACACAGAACAACGAACCACAGGCGCCGTTTACTCCAGAAAATCTGCTCCCTGGCAATCATCCAGCACCATAACATTCACCAGAAGTGTTCCTGTGCTGCCGCGCACATGTCCCCATTCATCTGCAGTTATTTAAGTGAAGATTGTTTGTCTATGTGTGCCCATTGACTTTGAAGTGCCTGTTCTGTATGCTTGAAATATGTCTGTGTTTTCCTGCAACACAAAGCCTCCTTCTAATTTCTGCGGCTGTGTGCAATTTTGGCGGACAGCCGTCAGATTTACATAGCGAAGTGGCCCACCTGCTCTGTGTTTGTCAAGATGGATACAGAGTCTTTGTTTAAGATTGTAGATTTGATTAGAAGATTACTAATTCATCCTTACAAAGCTTGGGTTACTAGAGTGCTTCATGTTTTTGGATTTATACAGATTTTCCTGTGCTGATGTAAGTAGATAGCCTTGTGTAAATAAAGCTATCTGTAACAGCTACAGTGGACTTCTCTGGATAATGATTCAAGGAAGCACAAGACAAACATTGTAATAAGTTTCCAATAAACATACTTTAAGTTATGGAAAGGTCTCCATTAACTCTGGAATGCACAATTTGCTTCTCCGGCGTCTGGCTCCCCGGCTTTGAAAGACCTGTTATTACTCCAAATGTGAGGTCTTTTTTCATTGTTTTTCATCTTAATTTCTGTTAGCATTTCCCGCTGAGAATACACACCAACAAACATTCACATGCATGCACGTGAAAAGCACACACTTAAACACACAGAGTTCCTCTGGCTTTATGAAACATTTCCAGTGTCATGTAGATCACTTTCTCATTTCTCCTTTTGATGAAAGCGTGTTTTGAGAACCCCCCACTCTCTCTGAATGCACAAACTAAAGTGACTGGAGTGAATGAAGATGCTCAGCAGGATATCAAAGCTGTCAAGGCAATATTACATTCCCTGAATTGTTCCTTGGACCACTGTTAAATTGAATTACACTACAACTGAATGATCAACAGGGATTTAATAACCAAAGTTGAACTATTTCTAAAAGTTTGAGCATACATGGCTGTCACTGATGCAGTCTATTGCCCCCAAACCTGGTTTTGAACTATATTCAAAGTCAAAGTATCGAAATAATCTCCTCCGCTGTGAGCTGACCTATTCTCAATAGCATGTGGAAACCAATTCAGTCCTGCTTCCACAGATATGTGATGTGACTCCGGTCTGGCAGGGTGGACAGGAATGAACGGAGCGATAAGGAAGTCCAGACCCAGTCGCCCACTGCCCATCGTGGAATGGCAGACGTGTGACAGATCATAACATTAACAGGCTGCTCCTCTTTTTGACATACAGAGGCACTGCACAAACATAACTGCTCACCAGAGATAGCTAGAAAGGCAATCACCATAAGACAGCGGGGGTGGGGGGAGACAGGGTAGAAGAGATGGAGGAGGGAGGAGCTGGATCGAAAGATGAGCCACATATCCTGCTTCGGAAGAAGTACAGTTTCCTGATTTTAGTTGAAGCAAATGAATGCTGGTTTGGGATATTTGACAACTAAAAATCAAATGCATTTTCCATTTGAAACATACATGCATTAGGCCTGCAACTAGAAGACCTTATTCCAAACCAAACTTGAGCAGTGGTGGGAAGTGGACACACACACAGGTCTGCACCCAGGATAATGACACGTCAGGTGAATGCGGACATGTGCAGTTGGCCGAAAACGTATGGCCATGCAGACTCTTGAGGCTATGTAGGAGTGAAAAGTATTGCAATCATTTTCATCATTAATATGTTGCTAAATTGTCCTATCACAATTTCCCAAAGCCCAAGATGTTCAAATTGCTTGTTGCAGTTTAATATCCAAAGATATTAAATTGCCAGTTATGTAAAACAGTGAAAAGCATCATATCATCACATTTGAGAAGCTGGAAAAAGCCATTGGTTTTGCTTTCTAAATAACTTAGGCCAGTGGTTCCCAACCTTTTTTTCTTTAAGGGACCCCTTTTCTATCATTGAGTAAACTGACGACCCATAATATTTTATGCATATTTCATACTATATTCAATGCATAACAATAACTGTACAGAACAAGCAATTCATTGTTCAAATAGTGTATGCAGTACCTGCAGGAAATTTGTGTAAAACAAGTGATTTGGATGAATTTTGAGCAGATGTCCTGTGAATATTGCGTCACATTTTTTTTTTTTAAACAATCATACTTTATAGGCTTCAGTTTGACACATTCAATGTTTTCTTCTCCCTGACCATTATTCTATTAGCTCTTTCATTGTTTTAACTGCGTACTGTTCTAATGCAAGGCTGTTTAGCAGAGAGGGAAGGCTCTGTGAATATAGCTTGTGTTCAGGTCTTCACTGTGCCCTTATCATGCCTTTTTCTTTTTTAACGTTAGAACTTGCATAATAATCCAAACTTTAAAAATAACTATTTATTGAATTACATTTAAGTATTTAATCGTAAACAAAAGTAGGCGTTTAGGGAAAACTGAAATTGACCTGATGATGACGTCAGATTAAAAATCAGAGGATCGCCAAAGATACTGCCATCTCCGATGCTGCTAGCATGAAAAATAAAAAGCACTATAGACACCTGTTAACTGTAAAGCAACTGCAAAAAGAAGTGAGTAGTGACGACTGCTCCTTGTAACTGGACAGCAGCAGGAAGGTTTTTAACATTCACTGAGGCAGCCAAAGGTGTCGTCTCCCAGATATAATTTAAAGATATCCATCAGCCACGTATTCTCTGCCTGGCCCTCTGAGCTGCTCTCCAGGATGGCCAACAGGCCTAAACCGTGGCCATCTCTGCTCCGGCTGATAACCTCTCACAAAGCAGGGCCCTGGCGTCACCGCTGGCCAAAGCAGGGCAGTGTTTGGAGCACATTTTCTACTTGGATGGATCCAATGTTTTTGCAATTCTATTGACTCTGCTGCTGATCTGAGTGAGGAGATAAAATGAAATAAGGTGGCTGTGGGGAGATGTATAAACCTGCTTTCAGTGATGGAAGGTGAGATTGTGAGGACTGGTGAAGCGAGTGGGTTTGGGCTCCAGGGTGTACAACCTGTGCCCCTTACACCGCTGAAATGTCAAATCTGCCCTTTTTTGCTCAGTTCAAATGTTATTATTTTTATCACACAGTACAAGCCCCACTTGCTTGTCTGTCACTCACCTCCCTCAATCTTATTCAATCATACTTTTTCTTATCTAGCTCCTGGCTTCATGAATTTCCAATTTTTATATATTTTAATGTATGTCTATATACTGCATGTCTTTCTTTCTTCTTCTCTCCATGCTGATGGGAAATTACGTTCTAGTACAATATGTTTACTCTGATAAATATGATTTTATTAAACCTTTCACATTGTTTAGGTGCTAAATGCTCAGTCCTTACAGCCTGTCCATACCACACATATGTTCTGTACATATATACTGCACATATTCTGTTAATAAAGTAAAACTAGAATCACCGCCTTGCGGTTGTATGTCTCCGCCAACCAGTCAAGTTGCAGTTTTCATCCATGTCTGTCCAAACTCTATATGTTGTGAAGACTTTAAAGGAATTTAATAAAAGTTATTAAATTTATTTTTGGCAAAACATGGATGCTTCATACACAGCTTCAACCCAACAGCAGAGAAGATCTAAACAATCACCACAGTTTAAAGGTGAGCACCCAAGATTAGTGTCACCAATTCAGTATCTGAGAATATGTCTCCCCTTCTGTTCCTGAGTTATGGCGTTGGCCAGAAAAGTGTTTATGTAAAACATTGTGATGTCAAAGTGAAGTTGACCTTTTTGGTATAAAATGCCATCATTTTATCCTATTAGACATTTGTTGACTTTTGGCCAGTGATGTGTGATGTGAGGTCACAGTGACCTTGACCTTTGACCACCAAAATCGAATCAGTTCCTCCTCTGTGCAACCGTGGGGCTCACTGATATAACTGTAATCCACACATCACTAGTCTTACCATATGAATAATGCATCCTTTAAATAGCAGGAAAAATATTGCATAGACAATAGAAGAGGTTTTTGTTCGTCAATGGCACAATCACTTTCTCAAGATAGCAAAGTAGCAACAATGTGCCTGACCACACCTCATTGTAAGACCAACACACCAATGGATGCACAGATGAGTGCATGTACATTTGTTAATTACACAACGTGGTGATGGGCATGAAAATGACAACTGCATCGGTCTGAAACTAGCAATGATAGTTCCGCTGCACTGTGCGTGGATTGTTTTGGACTCTCCAGCTCTCTGTTACACTAAAATGATTGTTATTGGTCAACAGCGCAAGTTCACTTTTCAAAGTTGAACATGCACCCTCTGAAGGGAATTTTGCTGCAAACTTTTGCAGTTTAAAATGTTGGTGTGACTGGGGCTTTTGACTGTAAACTGGTTGTAATATGACAACATTAATGTTGACATTCCCACAAATCGTTGCTCGCAATGTCACTGGTGCAGTGCCTGCATATTATCCAGAGAACATCATCTTCAAAGCACTGATTAATATGTATAACTCCCCAACCTCCCAGACAGAGAACTGCTCTCTCCACCAGAACCAGCACAGTTACAGTACCGTGAAGAGAGCACAGTTATGAAATGCCACATTGAATTTGGGCATTATGTTGAGACAGTAGAGCTGCCAGGCTCTGTGGGATTTATAACGTAATGAAAAAAAACTGCTCCTCGCCATGGCCTGTCTCATTTGGACCCCATGTCCGTTTCCCATAATGTCGAGCTACAGGGAGCCGAGTGCTCTGAATGGTCCTCTCCCTCGGATCTAATGTGTGCCCCACACTGTTGTCAGAATGACTTAGCTGTTACCTGGTGAGAGGTGCTAAACGTCACTTAGGCTGTCTCACAACAGAAGGTGAGAGGGGTGGCTCACCAAATCGGCAGAAGAAATGTTGGCATTGTATCTTTCTGCAAACCATGGATACGTGACATTTGTTTCATAAGTAGCAAATATGTTGAAACGTTACATTTCATTTTTTTATTTTATGTTGTGACAAGGATGTTGTTATAGGGACTGCACCATTGTTCCGACAGCCCGTTTCTGAAATCCCAATAGTTCAAAAAATGTCCCGTTGTACGGAAAACGACTCGCTATCCCAAAAACAAAAGCTCACTGCTCCAAAAATACATATTTTAAATAACTGATGAGGCAAATAAAGTCTTCAGCTGTCTCCATTAACATATATTTTTTTAAATTGAACAGAGCTGAGCTTACAGGTAAACATCTACTCTTTCTAAAAGATAATTTATGAATTCTAACGACTTATAAAGAGAACATGATTTAACATAATTTTAACACCATGTAAAGTGAATAAACATTATGTCTACCTTAATTATACTACCTTATTTTTTACACATTTTGTGATAATACTGTGGTTAAGGTCTTGTTAGATTTAGGCACAAAACCACTTGGTTAGGGTTAGGAAAAGGAAAGGTTTTGCTTAAAAATACCTGTTTGTGTAGCCAGAATTATTATTATTATTATTATTTTATTTATTTTTTAATTTTTTGTCTTGAACAGTGGTGTCCTGCTGTGTGCTGCCATCTTGCCCAGGTTTCACGCAATCGACAGTCTCCTCCTGATGAGAAATTCAGCTCATATACATGTGATCTGAAATACGTCACTCTAGAAATGTTATGGTATGGTAAGGTATGATGCATATGAAATTTACAAATGTAACATTTCCATGGTTTGCAGAAATGTACAATGCCAGCATTTTATTCTGGAGACTGGGCCGGCTTTCCAGGGACACGTCATGCCGTTGAAAGACAAGGCTTTCAGAAATGTACTATATTTGGGTGTGAAACAATAAGGACACGCAAACCCACTTCATACGTGCAGCCATGCATCTGCTTTTCCTGTCCTCATCCTTTTTCCTCTTCTTGCCAGACATGCTCTCATACCCACATGCTTCGCTCAGTAAAGCTCTTTGCCTGGGCCCACTTCAGCCATGCAACATCCTGAATGATGGCTCCCTCAGCAGCACTCTAAATGACTGTGCCCATAACCATTAGAAAATATGGAACATGAGCACTAAGCTAGCGTTGAGAAACATACACTGCCGATTAATCAGGGAGGGGGGCCTTTCCCCTCTCTGACGCTGGCTGCTGTATTACACGGGCACAGGGGACAACTCAACACTGAGGAGGCCAATAAAACAGCACATTCTCTTGGGGGAACCGAATGCTACCAGGCCATCCGCCGTCACTGGAGCCTGGTGATGTACTGGGCCATTAAAACCCAGCGACACCCGATACTGGATGTCTGCAGGGGGTCCACGGGTCTGTTCTCATCTCAGCTCTTACAATCTGGCTAATTTCTAGGGAGGAAATCTATGTGCATGGTTCAATTCTAATGAAGTCAGGAACATTTGTGTGAATAAGCTGGAGAAGTGTAACTCTATATCCCACAGATGGGTGTTGTGGGATGCTGCTGTGAGCTAATTGCTGGAGGTAAAATGACATCGATTCAAATGACTTTAGAGAACTCTTTGCAGCTTTCAGCGTGACCCATCGTGCATTGTGATTACCTGTTTTTATTGTGACCATATTTTTAAGCCCTCAAACCCATACAGTTAGTGGAGTATGCTCATGCACGCACACATGTATGCGCTTATGCACATGCTCATGCACACATCATAGGCGTTTTAATCAGGATGGGTGAAAAATTGAATAAAAAACAATATATCCATGATCAATGCACCCTGGGCGCATGCCTTACAATACTATCCAAACGCTGAAAGGAGAATCTACATATTATTTATTACATTTACTCGATTCTACTCATTATTTTGGGTGCTGCAGTAATAGTATAGATCTATTGATAGGAGGATGGGGTAAATCTCATGTTATTTCAGTGTGCAATGCGTTTGAGATCAGAGCTGCCACACAGTCAGAAACAATGGCCGGCTAACAACAACACAAATGGTTTTCAGTACGGCAAAATGGATAAATAATCACACACTAAGTGTTGGATTTATTGGACTTGTTGGACATTCAGCTTGACCGGACAAACCGGGACATCTGGTCACCATACCAGTTTTGAGGAAAACAGAAGCTCCATTCATGGATACCAATGCATTTTATTTTTTTCACTTTCAGTTTTAGAAGGAACAAAGCAAAGGAAACTGCAAGGATTGTTTTTAAGTTAACAACATGGCCCGCTGCCTAACAAGGAGCTCGGGGGAATAACATGTTAAGTGGAGTTGTGAGCTAGAGTCCTGCACTGTTGAGTCGATGTTTGTTGGCCACAAACAGCCAGGCACAGACTCTCTACCTCTCTATCCTGCACATGAAAGCCTGGCCCGATTTCAAAGTTTCCAAAGAGAGCACAGTCTGCAAAACACCTGCGAGATAACACTCAGGGAGGATTAAACTGCCATTTGACTCTCTCTCTCTCTCTCTCTCTCTCCTTTTTTCCCTCTCTCTCTTTTCATGTGTCGAGTCTCTTAAAGACTGCGACCGTGGCATTCCTGCCAGCTCCAAAGGCCGACTCGCCGATATCATTCAGAAGTGAGCCCCTCGGATTTGTTTACTTAATCCAATATTTATGCTCTGTGTATGTTGGCGAATGCAAAACAGTTTGTGCCTCCAACAAACAAGATGCACGGTCCCCAGATAAATGCAAAAAAATACAGGAATGGTTAGGAAAAAAAAGAAATGGGAAATGGGAAAATAAGAGTATTAGGCTATGGGAAATTCTGCAAGGAATGTTTGCGGCTCTGATAGCCGGAGGGTGGAATTATCATGACCGGGAAGTTAAATGTGTTCATCTCCACTGTTCATTTCTACCACTGCTTGTTGACAAAGGAATGCATGAGTCTGGCCAGAGCCTAGTCAAATTGCAGGAGGAGTGTGTAAAATCACATTAAGCAAGCGCAAAATTATACGTCGCCCAGATTAGTCTGTCTGTTTAGGATTGAAAGCATTAATCTAGCAGTCAGGGCTGGGTCATATTACTTTGAAATGTAGCCAGTTAATGGATACAAATTACATGGAAATTCCTGTAACCGGTAACACAATCTATTGGATTACGAAATAAAAAAAATCTAATCTTAACCCAATTGCCGTACATCAAATCAAATTACCCTGACAAAAACATGCTGGCATAATTCATATTTTAAGATTGCAATATTTTAAAGACGTAATCAAAAATGTATCCACGTAATCGTTGACAATGTACCTATAATCTAATTGCACTTTTTTTCAAATGTAATCTGAGTTGATAATAGTTACTTATTTTTTGTAATCTGATTACCCAATACCAATTACATGTAATCTACCCAACTCTGGCAGTCAACATGTGATGCTACAACTCCTCGAGGAAACAGTCCATCTGGAATATTCTCCATCCCTTTGATCTCTTCTGATTTTCTGTGTGTCTGCCATATCCCCGCCTAGCCATGATGTTCTCCCAGGGGGGAGCATTGGGACGTCTCCTCTCTGCACCCTCCATGTCCAGAAGAATTGGTCAAAGGCCTCATCTGCCGCTGACCTCCTCCAGCCCACGCCTAGAAGACATTTATGGTCACACTGCCTGGTAGGAAGCGGAGCCCTGCTACAGACGTCAGACATTCGCCCGCAGCAATCATAGCTACTGAACATACCATTTGTTCCAAGCAAGACAGCTTTTACTGGACTACTCCAGACAACATACTGCTGTATCTGTAATCTCTATGAAGATATTGTGCATATGAATGCAGAATCTGTAGGCAACTGGACAAGATTGTGGAATCTGAAGTGCGCTGGTTTCCGTTTGTAGTCTGAGTAGTACTGATGAATCACGTTTGAACGGGGGTGGGACTTTCTTCGGTTGTATCAGGTAAACAGTGCAGGGAGCGGAAGAGGCGGATTGCTCAAAACGTCGTCCGGAACTAAAACATCTACAAAAAGTATTGATGTTTGTGTATTGTGTGAGTATGAGAAATGTTCAACTCGCATGATAAAAGAAATTAATTGCTTTCAATGTTGGATTACACAATTGCCTTTGAAAAAAAACTAAATTCTCACATCTCAAGTTGCTAGTCTGACTGTAAACAAGAACGGCACATGGAAGAGGAAGTCTTGGCTCGTACATCCGTAGCCCAGAAAACTTGGCCGCTGCCCCCAGAGGCTAAATCATCACAAAAAGAAAAAAATAACAATAACCGATGGGTTCCGAGATTGCTGTATATGTGGATAATGTCGTCAGGCAGCATTTCTCTTTAGGTAAAATGACTTATCACATTTAGTTGAGACTGGTTTTAAGGCCTTTGAATGTTTTTACAAAGTCCCCCAAGGCTCCATAAGTGTGGGTCTTATCAGCAGTCACACGCATGGCAACAACAGATAAAGAATCTTCTATAAGGCACCACACATACACACACATATACACACACACACACACCACACACACACACATGCACACACACACACACACACAGATAAAGACATGCACATGAACAAAAAAACAGAAAAACAGATATGTGTTGCAACATGCTGCATTGGCACGTCATTTCTATATTTACTTTTATGCCTTGCACTCACTCCTTTAAGCTTGTTGATTTCCACATGGAGTAGTACTTTCCATATGGAGTAGTGTGCTTTAAGGTAGTGTTTATAATTTGATATTGTATATCATAATATTTTTCACAATTAATACCACAGTAATGGGCCCTGATGCAAGCCTGCTGAGTTAGGCTGAAATAAAGGTTCTTTGAAGATACATGTAAATGACCAAGTGGTGCGTGAGCCAACGGTTTGATCCAACTCCTGTCAAGAGGCAGTTTCCAAAAAAACAAACAAAAAAAACAGTGGAGATACACCAAATCCGGCAAACAAATGGAAAGACCTGCTGGAACCCAAGACGGTCCGGTTTGCTCCGGCCCACTGGTGCACAGTGCTTGGTTTTGGCTGACTGTTTTCAACATGGCAGCCGGGAATGTTCTCATTTTACAGCTAAACAGTACACTAAAATATGTTTCGGAAAAGATCTGAGGTGAGAAATATGCACTACAGTAACAGAATCTTGATTCATAATTGATCAGCACTTCCTAGTTTGATAGTTTGATCTTAGTTTTGCATGCCTGGTGCTTTGCAATGAATTTTCATTTGCAAAAGTTGAGGTCAAGTCGTGATTCAAATATGCAAAATGGTCAGTCAACTTGCTAAGCCGCATCCATCATGCAATCAGTGGCCGGATCTCCTGCTCTCCATAGAAAATGAATAGGATCTTTCCACTTCACATTATGTCAACGGATCCAGTGCATATCCACCATAATACTGTAAGACCTCACAAATATACAAGAAACAGAGCTATGCAAACATCTTTGAACAAACCCCATGTACATTCGCCTATAGGAGAAGGATGTTTCAGCCTGTGGATCTGACTAGAACTAATATTAACGGTACCCTGTAGAGATTGTCACAACTTTACACTATTGAGCAATATACATCATTGCCGCTGATCCACAGTTGGCAGCAGTAACATGCAACAAAAAGTAGCAATGCACCAACAAAGGCAAGGCAGAAGAAGACTGCTAGATAGAAAACATAGATGTAGACAATGTAGAATTCAAAATAATAAAAAAAATATATATCTCAAAATCTGGGCAAATAAAACCTTTTTAATCAAACTATCTGCACGGCTAGATAACATTAGAGGTACATGAGATGATGTTTTCTTTTAATTTGGGTGAACGAACCCTTGAAACATCCCTGATAATTACCTTATATGAATAGAAAAAAAAAACAAGTCAATCCCTTTAACAGCTCTCCCATTTACTTTTCCATGACCTTAGGCATGATGATGTGCACAATGAGGTAGAACGTCATGTAGACTTAAGCTAAATGAGTTGTGAGGGCATTATTTATCATCAAAGGACTTTCTAATTACACTTGATAGTTTAACATGTTGCAGAGAACACCAAGAATATGAACTTTAGCTCTTATCGCCAATCTGTAGCTGAGGCAGAATTAAGGATTGGCCCTGCACATAATCACTTGGCACATGCAATTATAAAAATAATTATAATATTAATTAGAATTTCTCATTAGTGCACCCTGTTGTTTTAGGAAATTAGTTTAATGATAGGAAGGCCTCTGGTCTTCATCCTCCCTAGCGGGGGCACACTTTGCCCTGAGAGCAGGAGTCATGGCTCGGGGAAAGTGACAGAGCACACTGGGAATATTATCAAGAGGAAGAAGAAAGAGCAAATCAGAGATTAGGTGGAGTCAGTGTAGGATTGGGCAAAAAGGAGAGGATATGATTGGGGAGTGGCACGTTTAAGTGTGAGCTCGAGGGGGTATTTACAGTAAACGTCTAACCCAGATTTGTAAGCATGACATTATGCCAACACCCTATTCCCAGGCAATGTGATGAGGAGACCGTCCCTGTTCAGACCTGCCATCAACATGCATCTTCAGTGATCGGATCACAAGTGGACAGCTGGTACAGGTGTGAGATCCGATCGCTGGTCTGACAGGAATGTGTCCTGGGCCACAATGAAGGACTGCCTATACTCAATTGATGTCAAGTAAAGCACTGCACAAGATAGCGTGAACGACACAATAGCAAGTAAAATAACATCAACAAAACAATAAATGGTGATGGAAAAATACAAGGCAGTAACATAATATGAAGTCACTTTTTGTATTTTTAAACATTATTAGCCCTATTTTGAAAGTACTTCTCATGTCACAGAAACCACTGAGAAATTATGTTTTTGTTCCGGTGCTCTGCAAAGATCTGACACCAGCCCACTCGACCGCCTGCTGTCATCCCCAGCTCTCTCACAAGTGTGTGATGGCCCCTCCTGTATCGCTGCTCTACCTGGCTTGCTGTATCTTCTCCTCTCCTTGCAGGTAGTGGGCTGGCACTGCAGGTCGTTAGCCAGATCTGGCTCACCTGGGCTGATTAGCTCTCAAGCCTACAAAGCTGTCCTGTTGTCTGCCTCAGTCTCTTGCAGCTCTGGCAGCTCTCACTTGGTTTTTCTTTTGGTTGCTTTGGTTTGTCTTTTCATTTAGCTGATTGTTCATATTTCATTATTTGCTTTGTAAATAGCACAATTTAATAAATCATTTATGTATTCTCCTCTGAACCATGAGCCAGTTTGTGACAAGTGGAGATGCATTCTAATGTCAGGTGTGAGCTGACATACTTAGAGCTGTCTATTTGTGATCAGATCACCCAAAATAAATAAGACACATTAATGCCAGTCACATCTGAACAGGCTCACAGTCATCATATCATCTGAGGTCCATCTGAATCAGGGGCAGAACAATGTGGCTCAATGCTTTTGTGAACTCGCCACTAACATAAGATTTCAGAGTTCTGCTCTAAAGCAAATTTCATTTTCTTTCTCCATACTTAGCCATTCTGTATCCCATAAGACATGGTGTTGTAAATTCAGTTAGAGTGGGATCTTTCAATTAGCCCTGGCCTGTGTTTATCCACAGAATATTAATGCTTCCCACCACCAGTTGCAGCGTGTTGCGTTTCACCCCACAGCAGACGAGCACAGTGTAGAAGCGGGAGACCTATTCATTTGATGCGAAGGTTAGTGAATAATCAGCAAAGGCCTGCCATGACACTGGATTGCACTGGAGACTGGGCCAGGTGCTCCGGTTCACAAAGTTATTTATTAACCAAGATCAGCATTCAAATTTATTCTGCTGCCACAGCTGCCATTCCCACGGTCATCTCACAGTCGCTGCATAGACACTCGGCGTGTTTATCATCTCTCTGTCCCTCAGTCTTTATCTCTTGCCTTCTCGCTTTTTCTCATTTGTTATTTTTCCTACCCACTCCTCCTCCCCTCTTCTTCATTTGCCGCAGATTGAAAGTCCCAAATAAACAAAAGTAGAGAAGTCTTGAATTCAAACAACAGTTCTGACACCGGATGAGTTCATGAGCTGCCATACATATTAAAATGCTGTGTTGACAGCCACAGTCATGGGACGTGAAGTCCTAGTTTTGCAGCATGTCTTCATACTGATAAATAATTTGCCTCCCAACTTTAAATTCTAATGTTAATTTATAAATAAAGTCCCTGTCACATGTCTCATGCAAGCTGTCAGTGCATGCAATAAGGCCACCTTCATACGCAGCACCCCAGAATCCATATGGGTTATATATTCAGACTTGTCAGATTGAGCCTCTGGAACAGCTTTTTGTAACCTACATACAAAAACACGCAGCACAATAACATGTCAGGCATCAAAGCAATCCCACTGGCTATCCTAGGAAATGCATTTCACTTCAAATCAGCTGGCACACAAACATTTTACAAACCTTTCCATTTGACTCCCTTTGAAAAATATATCATCATGTTTGACAAATAAACCCACTTGGGTAAAAAAAAAAAGTGCACCCAAAGCTTTGACTGTGGCGATTGCCAATTTGCATGAGTGACTTGAGGTGTCTAAACAGTGAGGAAATAGAGCGCTGCCTATTATAGCGTGCTATTGATACTGCCGTGTGTGCCTCCTCTGAATGCCTTTCATCTTTTGTCAGGGCACACAATGCTGCTTGTATTGTGGTGTCTTTTTGCAGCAGGAAAGCGGAATTGATGAGATGTTCCAATGTGCCATTGTATGTTTTTCCATCAAGTTTCCATATGTAGCAGGCAAATGACTACACAAGGCATCCATCGCTGCAATATGCTGTTCTCTGGGCACCGCAATTTCTCTTTTTGCATATTTGGGAAACGCACGCTGATGCAAGAAAGAATGATAATGCTGTTGCCTAGGGGCAGTGTGCTCCGCAGTATCACAGTGCACATTCCGCACTATTCAACAGCTTCAACTACGGGAAACAAAGAGGCTGCCGCCAAAGAAAGGAGCGTCAAACTACCTTTCACCACCTCTCCCAGTAAGTGACAGTTGATACCTTGCCCATGGAAAATGCCAAGCAGAGACTACAGAGGGAGAGGAGGATGGGGTCTCAGATTTGCCATACTCACACTACCCATTTGTCTACACCATAGATTGTATAAAAGAAGTGGACATATCCACCGTGATCTCACCCATTGCTTTGTTGACTACCATTTTCAAATTTGATCCATTTTTTTTAAGGCAATGACTGACAGAGAAGCATCATG
>JAOVVB010234550.1:5493-23542 GCA_028570985.1 Heterobranchus longifilis | reverse complement strand
ATTTTGTATTTGATTTATTGTTCTTTTTTTAAAATTTATTTTTAAATTGGTTTTTCAGTTGAATTATATTCAAAGTTCAAGAAAATCCACTGTTAAAAGGACACGTTTTTTAAAAATTTTTTTTTTAAAGTTCAATAAATGCATGATGTTTCCAAAGTCAATCCTGTTAAATAATCGTGATCTCAATATTTACCAAAATAATCATGACCATGATTTTTGCCATCATCAAGCAGCCCTAACTTAAAGGCACTGTTCACACAAATTGTGTATTTTTGCAGATGACAGTGTCTCCCTGTACAGTGCAGGCATTTGTACAAACTCTGACCTGTTTGTGTGGAACGGCAGAGAGGTGAGTAAAACACATTGTCTTTAATCACAATATGTTTTTAATAAGTGTAACCATGCTCACTTGACGAGTGGCTGACTTTTGTTCTGTTTTTTTATCATTTCAGGTGTGCGGTGCGACGGTCCTAACTGGAGCCGAGTGGGAGCCAGTGCTGCTGAATGTAGTCCGTCCCTTTTTGGGAGAAGATGGGGATCCAGAGGAGGAGGAGGATGGGGTGGAGTGTGAGGAGGGAAGAGGTGGTTTTGAAAACGGGGGGCCAGGGCTGAAAAGGGAGGCCAGAGGGTTTGCAGGTGCTGCCACTCTTGGGGAGGTGAGGGAGGCACTGGGGGAGCCTGAAGAGAGTCTGCTGTGCCAGGAGCATAAAGGAGGGAAGAGAGGGGAGCAGGGGGCAGGAGAGGGAGGAGGGGCAAGTGGATGGAGGGTGTTCCCGCCCGCTGACATGCAACGGACGCTCAAGGAGCTGTCGCTGAAAGACGGAGACGCGCTGTTGGTGCTGGAGCCGCAGTCCTTCGACAGCAGGTACAGTCCTCTGCAATGTGTGTACGTGTTGCTTTCTTCAGGTGTGTGTTTTTACTACCGTCTTCTTAACTTTGTTCAGCGTGTTCACTCTAAACGGAGACGTCGTCACTGTGACTACACCGTCTGACTGCCGCTGGCTGCAGGTGGAGTTTCGACCACATGAAGGAGGAGGAGGAGGAGAAGGGGAGAAAGAAGAGGAGAGGAAGAAGATTAAGGTTCCAGCTACTGGAAATATGGTCAGTCATTTTTTTTTGTCTGGTTGTCCTCTTTAACTCTCCATTGAAGCACCACATTGTTCTTTCTAGAAGTGAGTTATTTGTTTAATGTGTCTCTCGTACAGCTGCTGTGTGAGGTGAAACAGAGGGCCATAGAGGAGCTGCAGCTACAGGAGCAACCTCCAGGCAAGATGCTGCCCCCCCCATTATAGAGTACATGCAGACACAGCAACACAATACATACTTCAAGTACATCAGAACTATTTTTATACTTGACAATTTAAAGTGAACATCATTGAATTACGGTGATACAAAATAAGAGCTTGCATTAGGGGTCCTTTTTTAGAGTTTTTTTCATTTAACAATAGTAAACAGAGTTAATCTTGTGATGGGATCACACCAGCCATGGTGCTAAATCAGGCCTGGGAGTAAAGTCGGGGGAAGCCAATGACCCCTTCCCTACTTCCTAACCCCTACTCCCTTGCTCGGACCACACCCATCTTCAAACTCAGCAGCCCTCGTTTTAATCTCAGCTACACACCTGTAAAGTGTGACGAAATCTGTCCACAGACACATAAACACCCTGCAAAGTACTTAAAACCACCTCTGTGGTAGTTCCCACTACAGTAGGGGTCTCCAGGACCACATTTTGCCATGATGACACACAGACACAACATGAATTGAAAACAATACCAGCATCACTGTCGTGGTTGGTAAATATCATGAATGTCTCTTACAATAGTGGTTCCCAAACTTTTTTTGCAAGGCCCCCCTTTTGTAGATGCAATGCACCCACACAACCACACTCTTAGACACCTCCTTTGCTTGCAAACGTCTATAGAATTTGTTTGAAAAATTGCCTGTAATTAATACAGAACTGAAACGTCAGTGTGCCTATTTTCATGTCTCGCCGTACTTTCTTGCATTTGTTTTGAGAGCGGTGATGTTTGGTGAAGCTCCATCATCGTCTTTACATTTACCTGGCAGTCCTGTCACAAACTTGTCCATGTTTTGCTAGCAGTGCAGTAGAACCATGCATCATTTATTTATATTTAGCCTTGCCGCACCCCCCATTACCACACCGGGTCTCCCCTAGGGGTCCTGCCCGCCAGTTTGGGAACCACTCTTTTACAAAATGTAAAATCACAGGCCATTAAACTGGAACACTTCAAACTTGAGGCCACACTGCTTTAGGTTTTAGTTTTTGTACATTTATGATTCATATATATTCTCAAAGGATCTGAATTTTAACAGGGTTAATGTAGAAGAAGATCTCGATAAATTATAAATATATAACGCCTAATGAATGACTGAAAATTGCCTCAGGAACTCTCAAGTTTATTCAAGTAATATGTTTGGTTCTTATATTCTTATATTAAGTATACATTCTGAAATCAGCTGTTGTTTTTTGTCTTGCTGACCAGGTGCACAGTACTGTCTGAGACAGGTGGACTGCACAGGGAAACTCCTTCCTCCAGGTACTGTTTCATTTGTTACCTGGGGGTGATTTTAATGGTGCAGATAACTTAGAGCTGGAAATTCCCCTCATTTTAACAAAATATTAAGATTCCTTTACACTGTCCCCTCATAAAATGTTTAAAAGGTACTCCCCCTGCTTGTAATTTTTCTTCCCATCATCTGTCTTTGAAGTTTTAGAAAACACATTTACTAAGTGCACTTGTGCTGTTTACCTGACAGTGTGTGAGGAGTTAAGTGTTCGGGATGCAGGGGTGCGACTCATGACCACACTGACTCTCTGTCCGGGAAATGCCCCCAAGGCATCACAGGTGTGTCTTTTTTATTTGAAATCTTCAATAAATCCTTTGTACTTGCAGCTGCACAGGTGAATGTCACGGAACATTTAAGTACCAGTAAAAACTATCCTATCCTACATTATGAAACAAATCGAGACGAGCGTTTCAAATGTTTGGTCGATGTTGTTGTGAGATTTTCTCTTTGCTTTGCAGCTCTTCTTGCACTTCTCTGTGGGTACAGCGCCCTCTGCTGGCACGGAGATGGACATCATTGTGGAGAAAACTTGTACTGTCAAAGAGGTGAGGAAACGTATTTTGTGAAACATTCATTATGTGCTTATGCTACATGTATGTATACATTAAAAAAAAATGTTTTATTGTTATTTGCAGTGTCTAAAGGAAATGCTGGATACTGTTGGACTTGATGGTAAAACTACAGTTTCTTCTGTTTTCTCATTGTACTGTATGTAACTTGCATGTACTGTATGTAACTTGCATGTACTGTATGTAACTTGCATGCACTGTGACTGCTTTTGTAGGACTGTAATGAAACAGATATTTTTTTCTTTCTTATTGTAGGCACCTGTTGGCACTTGAGGAGGCTCGATTGGTGTGAGGAGGTTGGAGAGCCGATTATGGACGAGGTAGTTTGCACAATATATCATGTCTAAATCAAACAGTGTTTGCACATATCGAACAGATATTTTTTGTTTTGCTCACTTAGATAGTTGAGGCTCATTTATGCTCCTGTTACGTACAAAAATTGAGACATTAATTCCACACAATGTTACCGTCACTGTGCACATCCAGCAATGCATCACTCAGGAGATCTATTTTCTTCTTCTCTTTTTCTTGTCTTTACTTGCGGCAGTTCAGCCATTAATCATGAATCCAAAGTTTTGTGCTCTCTCATTAAATTAATATTGGAAAGAGTAACGGGAAGCTAAAGTTTTGTTGTTTTGCCACAGCTGAAGTTAAATGTACCAGACTTCTTTCTGCGCTGTGATAGCATAAATGAGCCTTTACTGATATTTAACACCAGGCAAAATTCACAGAGAGAATATTGTCTGAAAGCTCACAAAATACTACACTGTGAATGAAAACTTGTATATTGTACACACACTATATGTACTAAGAGGCAACTTTTATTCCCAGGATGCTTCTCTGTCAGAGCTGAAGATAAACAATGGAGAGACATTAGTCATCACAGAAGGACAACTTCCTCCGAAGGTATTTAAATGTTTTGATTTTGTTGGGAGATGTATTATATATATTATAACTTTACCTCTCTCTTAAGCCTGTGTTGTCTCTTTTTCTGTCAGGGTTTTCTCAAGTTTTCTGTGTGGCTGTATCTGGACCACAGAAACAACTCCATGGATTTTAATCACACTGATAACGGCCACACTGACGAGCAAATGCTGGAGGTTGTGACTGCAGGTGAAGTCAGTCACTCGCCTCCTCTGCGTGAGGGCAACATGGCGGAGCTGAGAAGTGCAGGACAGGTGGAGATATCGGACGAAGCCACGCTGGAGGATCTCAAGACTCAGGTATGTGTATGTCGAAAGCAGGAGTTCAATCAGTCAATCAATCAAACTTTATTTCTATAACACCTTTCATACGAGTTAGTGCAGTTCAAAGTGTTTCACAGATGCTGAAAAGCCGATAATAAGTGTAGACCGTAAAAAACATAAAAAGGCAAAGACAATTTTCAAATTCAAAACACTTTATTTGTCCCCAGGGGGGGCAATTGAAAAGGCATGCAGGGTAGCATATTACAGCAAAAAAAAACTGAACACCTGGAAATGAAACTGCGTCCCTTTTCTTTTATAGAAGACTTGCAAAGTGTAAGTGTATGTGATTTTAGCAGATGTTTAAAGATGCTGCTCTATTTTGTCTACTTCTGTATCAGGTGTTGACGCTGCCTGCCCTTCAGGATGTGTGTGTGCCAACCACTGCGTTTATGCGTGTGTGGCAGCTTGAGGGACGGAGGCTGACACGTATCCTCAGAGGACAACAGCTCACACTCAAGTACAAACACTTTCCTGTCACCGCATTTATTCCTATATATATATACGTGTTATGTGATGGCCGCTGGATTCTATTTATTATTGATAAATGCTGTTTTTTTTGTTGCTGTTTGGTTTCCTCCCGATTAGAAAATTGAAGCTGACCAATGGTACAGACATTTGTGTGCAACAGCTCCTAAAAGAAGAAGATCTTAGGTAAAGTTGTTTGACATGATGTTATATAGCGTCCCTCCATGATATGAGAAAGGACTCTTCTTTTCCAATACATGCATTTTCCTAAAAATGTCCTTCTGTCCCTCAGTCCCAAAGATGTGATGCTGAATGTTAAAATGGGAGTACCAGGGGAGAGGTGTTACTATCCTCCGGAGGAGCTGGTCTGGGATGCAAACCGTGACTCTTCTCCTCGCTCTCTACGCTCTTGTCTGGCTGCACACTACGGCCTCTCCCCTGACTCTCTGCTGTTAGCCAAACACCAGCCGGACAAACACACCTGGGAGGAAATCTCAAACTGGGTAAGATATTAGAAGAGAATTAATCTGTTTTAGGTGTTTGGGGACAATCTGTACTTGCAGTCTCTTGCTCAGTAGGAAAGTTGGTAGAGGAAATTGTAAAGTTTCATAGAGTTTGGGAAGAACATGAGGAAGAAATGCTTGTAATGTAGCTAACAATAAGTTATTCAGTTCATTATTTTATCAGGAACTTGAGATTTTTATTTCATAACCAAAGAAAGTAGTCCCAAATCAGTATTCTTGGCATGTGTTTTTTGTTTGTAGTTTTGTTTTGTCAATTGTTATCTTACTGTTGACTTATTATTATGAAGACATACCATTACTTGGGAATGTAAAAACACTAGGGGGCGCTAAAATCAACACAAAATGAATCTTTCCTCGGAGTGCCTTTAATGTCATATGGCTTTTATATTCAGAGCCAGCAGGTTTCCAAAAAGAAAAAGAAGAGAAAGGCGGAATCACTACTGGGAGCACCGTTTCACCTCAAAGATGGCGACACAATTGGCATCAAGGTATTGATAAACCCCTCCTTTTGTTTTTAAAGAATGAGTATGTTTTGGTTTGATTTGTTTGAGAAACACGGAATATGTTCTTGATATTTTTCCCAGAATCTGTTGATTGACAACAACAGGGACTTCCTCACGCTGGAGGATGAGCGGGGCCAGCAGAGGCTCAGAGAGCAGGCAGAGCAACGCAGGAAAGGGTAGGACTTCTGTACTTTTTACTTTACTTGTTACTTAGTGTATCAATTGTGACCATGTCATTTATTATTTGGCAGACATCTTGTGACAACAGAGATTAGTACTGTAGCTGTAATACCATGACACGATTGTGCTTCATGTTTTTATCTGACATCCTTTGGTTCATTTTCTTTTTTTAATTTTTACCCTTGCTTCTTTTCAGAGGACAGGCCGCTGGCTCTGATGGTGCTGGACCACAGAAGAAGACTGGACCGACCAAATCCAGGAAACCAGAGGTAGCGCTGTCGATAAACGTTGGGGTATTCAGATAGCACCCTGCTGCCATGGGTGCATGGACAAATCAGAACAACCTACACACACACACACACACACACACACACACACACACACACACACACACACACATACACATACACACAATGCAATTAGGACAATCCACTTGACGTCAGTATTGTGCCATTTTCTTTTTTTTTTACTGTACTTCTCCACAAATCTTTCAAAATGGACTAAAATTGAACTTGACAGGAAGAGAAGGAATTTCATTTTGGTAATTGTATTTGCTTTTTTGTAACAATTGACAGTAATTTGCATTATTTCAATGCAATATAACTGGATTTCTTATTAGATGTTTATCCTGCTTCTTCTCTCTACAAGCTAAACTGCAACCACCACACATGTCCTTTATTTAATTAATTTACTGTTTTTTTAATTTTCTGAGACATGTGTGATCTTCAGGAAAACAGTTTTTTTTTTGCTGTGTGGATCAGTCATTAATTTGTAACCTTATACTGAAAGTATGAGCCCAGAGAAAACAGTTTCTACTTCAAGTGTTTTTTTTTTCTTGTTTTTTTGCTATTACAGGCTCACAGTTATATACTGACACTTGTGCAAACTGGAGTTAATATCTTGTATACTGTTTTGTAAAAACTATAGCAATCAGGGTGAAAACAAATGTGTAGCCACTAGCCAGTGGCTGTAACATTTTGACTTGTTTAATAAGTTGTCCCGTACAACAAGTCATTATAGTAGGACATCGATCACCATTAGATGTTGTTGCTCATAAGGTATTTTAAGTGATGCTCATTTCTATGATAAACCTGTCACTGTGCTGTGAGAACAAAAACATTCATCTGGATAATGGGCTTGTTTTAGGTTGATAAAGAAGAGGAGAGATAGGCCTTAACATGGAGACGCCTCTGTGCTGTTCTGTTCTTTCCTACCTCACTCTCTACCTCTCTCATTCTACCTCTGCTGCCCTCTAGTTCTAGCTGTAATTCCTAATCAGAGTCAACTACGGTTTTAAAAAGTATTTCATAAAAAAAAAATGCATATTTTGATAATTTGGCTCTGTGCATTTTCTACTCATCAAGTATTCACCCTGTGTGTGAATTCATGAGGAAAACAGTTTTTCTCGCACAATGAACGAAGAATACAAAAACTGAGAAAATTCTTGAATTGGGAGCCACATTTAACAGCAGCAAAAGTATATCAAAGCATCCGTTTACAAACTCTAATACAACTCGTGCAGTATAATCTAAGTCTTGTTTATCCAGTCGTATGCTCAGTACTTCTCAAACACATGAATTTTCCCTAAACCCTATTATTTAAAACATGTCTACATAAACAATCTGGGACTTGCGCGGGCTCACTACTTGTCTAACGAGTACATAGCGAGGAGTGTGCCTGTGTGAGTCTGTTTATGAAGTGTTTTTAAATAGTAAGGTTTTAGCGAAAATGCATATTTGAGAAGTACAGAGCATATGACTGGATACATCAGACCTGGATTATACTGCACGAGTTGTGTAAACGAGTTTGTAAACGGATGTTTTGATATTGTTTCGGTGTTGTTGAACGCAGCCTTTTCTCCATATTTGGATTCAGAGTAATACAGGGTGAGTAACTGATATACAAATGATCATTTTGGGGGGTGAAGAATTCCTTTAACTAAAGTGTAGATTGTCTGCATTTCTTTACTTCTGTAGTTATATTCTATAAATCTATTGGACATAACTCCCTCCTTTTAGAGCTGAAAATTAAAGCAGACTTCAATCTATCATTTCACATTCAAAAGGAAGAATTCCATGGAGCCAAACATCTTTGTTACGGTATGTAACTATCTATGACGCCAGATGAATTTGCTGCTCATTGCTGCTTCAAAAATATACTGTTAAACATTCAAATCTTTTCTGCCCTTGTTCTCCTTCATCATGTAAAAGTAAAGATCTCTGAGTTGCTCCAGGAGTTTTCACTGTGGAACATTTAATGTTTAATTTGCATGCACTATATGTGAACTTCAGGGAAGTAAAAAGCATTCTTTAGATAATTTATTTTTAAAAAGAGTGACAAAATGATTTTGTTACTGTATGAATTGTGACTTTTTTTTGCCGAAATTTATTTTGTTATATATTTTTTTATGCTGCTTGCAGGTTTGGTTTCATGTATAAATCGGACCTTGATCAGTGCCAAGAATAATTGCAAGTGGTACATTTATTTTGACAATATACTCAGCAATAGTGACATTTCATTTTGTATCTTTACGAGTGTTATTGGTTGCATTTTTGGTGTTATTGATAAGGACTGCTCTACTGTATTATGACAGTGGACATTGTTTGTATCCAGGTCAGATTGTATTTGCAGAAAATATTTTATCATTATCAACAATAAAGGTATATAACTGTCAGTCATGTCATGTTAATTCATCTGAAACTGAATCACTGTTGCTTTTACACAGATTCAAACAGCTTCTTAGCCGTTCTTGTGTCATGGCTCTATGAATGGCAGTGTCAGTGTGACATTCATAGTACTATATCATGAATCCTAATGACTTTTGTGATTCCCTGACTTCTCCTTTAGCGCCACCATGTTGCTGACATTTGGGGTTTTCATTTAAATATTTCAGCAGCTTATTTTTAAAGAATCCATCTTATAAAGATGAAAGAAAGTCTATATAGGATTTTTAGAAATTCAGCAGGATCTTAAATTATTCTATTGGAAAACGTGAAAATCCTATAGGACTTTTTAACTGGGGAAGCATCACTTTGGTGATCCCTTAATGTTTTCTCCAGCACCATCAGCAGGTCAAAGTTGTGATATGTCCAATAATTCATTCTAGTAATGAAGATCTCATCAGCCTCAGCTTTATTTATTTACTTTGTCTTAAGCACTAATGTTAGCAAGCTATCCATTAAACTAAGATGCTGTGTCCGAAGTTATTCACTACTCCCTATTCACTATCTAGGGACTTATATTAGATAAAGACTGAGGCATACCGAGATATACTTGTGACCCACACCCACACTTTTTTTTCTCCAACATACTATACTGACTTTTTTCACTTTTTTTTGACATACTATACTATGACTTTTTTCACTTTTTTTGACATACTATGACTTTTTTGACATACTGTGACTATTTTCACTTTTTTTTAACATACTATACTTTTTTTTTCACTTTTTTCCAACATACTAAACCATGATTTTACTTTTTTCGCCATACTATACTAAAACGACATGCTATACTATGGCGTTTTTGCTTTATTTTTGACGAGATTCTACATGACAATGTTTTTACGGCTTTTTGCCAACATGACGCATCATTCATATGTAGTTATTTTATTATACAAAACAACAAATACATGATGACAAAAATCAAATTGAAAGCTTTGTATTAACAGAAATTATTACACCTTTATTATTAGTTTCAATGTAAATGTAGCAGCATCACCAAGAGTTACACTTGCAGTATGACCTCTGACCATATTGTAGTAGACCTACTTCTAATAACGACCAGGAGGTGGCAGTAAACATCCATTTAATTAGACAAACCCATAGACAACCACAGTAAATAAGGAGCCCGTGCAGGGCGTGTCACTGACGTTTGCACAACACATTCTTAGAGACCGCCTCTGACCGCATCTGATTGGCTGCTCTTCTTACCGTCGGGGAACTCTCTCTCTGATTGGATAACGTCCCTGTCCGTCAGCCGTGACAGACGCCACACTGCTAGCTGCTGTTTCGAAAATGAAACTGGCTCGTGTTTGACACATCGTGAGGCAGCCAGAAGAAAACGAAAACAAGACGGGGGCATTAGATTAAAAAAAAAAAATCCCCCGGAGGTTGACTTTTTTAAAACTGGCGCAATGGAAGCGGCGGAACCCAACGGTAAGGAGGACGACATTACATATATTTTGAGAGGGAGGCAGGCCTGTGCGGTCAAACCACGACAACAACAACACCTGAATCTTGTGCTGGCTTCGTACGTTGATGTGTCGCTGCTAATTATGCTACCACTTTCAAACAGCCACTTTAACAGTCAGCTATTTCTGTTATCTTGAAATGTGTCGTAAGTCCTGTTATGACTTAAGACTGAAGAAAATGTATCTTCCTTTTTGTTACAGCTGGGAATGTTGAGTAAACACCAGAGGACGTACTGTACTGCAATGGAGGTAAGTTAATTTTTATAGCTGACATAAGCCACAACATAGCTGAGACACTATGTGTGGGTTAGAAGTGTCCCCAGTAAATAGATCATTGGGTTCATTTCACCATTTCTTTTTCAAGTATCTGAAGTAGACCAATCTCTTCCCACATACAGCAGGTATAAACTACAGTACATATCCCTGATTTTGTGGTGTAATTACTGTGACAGTCACTACACCATAGGATTTTGTTATAGCACTTGGGTAAGCCAAAATAAGATGCCTCCTTTTGAGTCATTTTCGTTGTCCTTCATTGCTACCACGTGCCATTGTTTTGTCCTCGTTGTCTCTGTTGTTTGTACTCTAAACCATGTAATCATGGTCTTGAGTCAACATAATCTATGTAGTCTCTTTGGGTGTCTCCTGGTGGTGGTGTTATCTACCCGGAGACTTTTAGATTTTGCTGTCACAACTATAACAGATCGTGAGGCAGAGACCCTTGTCAATGACCTTTTTTTTGTTGTTTTTGGTTTCACTTAGTTAGTTTCAGTCTAAGGAGGGCGGATGCAACATAAAGGTGCTATACCACACATCTTATATACCCGCTAGATACTCATGCCATCTGTACAATCAGAATTAGATTTATTGTAAGTAGTTTTCACATACAAGGAATTTGTCTTGATGTATTGGTGCATAACAAACAGAAAAATAGAAGGTAAGAGAAAAAACAACACAAAAGGTATATTTACAAGTGAGAGAAAAAAACCTATAAAAGACAGGTGGTATAAATAACTCTAATATATAAATTATATTACAATAAGGAATATGTAAACAGTATGCTCTGTGTGGAGAGCTGCATAGTTTAGTACAACACAGAATGTGACATTCTTTGAACATTGACACTGAATATTCCCAAGACCATCAGTCACAAACACACATTTACTGTGGTTTTGGGCACATTTTCTATGTCTACACTCTCTCTCTCAAAATGTAGTCATGTGTGAAGATAGTTCAGTAGTCAAAGGTTGCACTTTTAAGAAGGAGACTGCCCTTTAACCAGGTTTTGAAACCCTTTGTCAGCAAGAATCCAGCTCCAGGATTGCTTACTCTGTCAATGATCCTGACCTACAACCCCTCCTCAGAAGAATCAAATTATTATAATATTCAATAATGAATAAATAAACCCAAACTCAAGGCTAATATTGATGGTAAGGCCCCAATGGAGGCTGTAGGCTATACTACATGTTTCCATAATATAGGGCTTGTAAGTGTCAAAATGAGTTGATTATTAACCAACATAATGTGTAAACCTTAATCCCTTTATATCGCTCTTTTTTTCCCTTCTCCTCCTCGTCATATTTACCACTCGTCTGTATATCTTCAACCCTCTTTCCTACCCCTTGTCATCTCTCCCTGCTCCAGTCTCTAGCAGTGGGCTCAGCTACTTGGTGAGACTGAAGCTGATGTCACTATGGCGCACTTTGACACAGAGTACCAGCGCCTGGAGGCGTCGTACAGCGACTCTCCCCCTGGAGAGGAGAACCTGCTGATGCATGTGCCGGAAGGAGCCAAATGTATGACATGCACACACAAATCATGAACTTATTACACACAGAAACACACTCTCCTCTTTTACACTCATAGTGATGCCTAACAACAACACCACCACTGTTACTAATTTGTAATACATCTTTTGCAGCCCAATGGCACCACATAGAAAACCTGGACCTGTTTTTCCAGAGAATATCCTTTTACATGGTTTTGGCATGCATTCATACTGTATTATGTCCCTTGTTGGGAATTGATAAGATTTTATTAATACCAATGACATTATCGATTCTGCTTATCAGTCCGATTCTTTATTGATTCTGATCAGTTTTATGTGTGGAAAAAGTAGACCTATGCAGGTTTTCAGCATCAGGGCAACTGGTTTCTTATCTGAGAATGAACACAGTGTAGTTGAAATGAGAGAATATTTGTACAGTATTCGTTTTCATTTAGGTTTTCTTAGTCAAATAAAAAATCTGCTAAGCATGTCTGTGTGGCGCTAATGTTATTATAACATTGGATATTTATCTTCGGTAGCAGATGTGCTGACTGATCAGGAAGCAGTAGCATTCCTGGAATTTAAGCCCATGTTGTGTAGAAAGAATCCACGCTTTGGACTGTTTCTTCCTTTCCACCATGTTTTCTTTCTTGTTGCAAGTTTCCAGCAGCGTAGACGCCCAAGTTTGAGGTCATAGTTTTGCAACTGTCAGAAAAACACGGCAGCATCTATAAAAGATATTGATAAGCTCGGATTTCCATCCCTACCCCTGACAACTGAATTGTGTTTCTTTGATTTTGCACCATGACAATTTTCGCACAAGTAGGATTGCTAATCTCAGATACATTTACAATATTCCTTAACGTCCATTACGTCTATAATCTGCACCAGAAGAATGGATTCACCTGTATGCTGCTGGGAGAGATCTTTGAGCTGATGTATGTATCCTATCCATCAAAAATGATGTTTCTGAGGGACTCTTGTGTCTGTCTGTAAGAGGTTAATGTCTTCTTCTCTCTTTCTCCGTGCAGTCAGTTGCTGTTTGTGGTTGGCTTCACAGTGTTCCTAGCTAACTGCGTGGATTATGACATACTCTTTGCCAACAAGTTTGTAAATCACACTGATTCATCCAAAGTCACCTTGCCTGATGCCTTCCTCCCAGTGGATGTCTGCAGTGCCCGGTGAGTGTGACACTCTATTTAGTTGATGATACTTTTTTGCTGCAGTTGTAATTTCAGTGTGAGTGTGTGTCTGTAGGATAGGTGTGATGATTGTTCCGATGTGAGATACAGAACGATCAACACTTCGATTGTTTATTCCTTTATGGAACCTTCATGGTTCTCACGGGTCATTGAAATCCTTGAAAGTTTGTGAATTTAAGGGGGGGGGGGATCAAGGCGTTGAAAGTTTTTGAAAATAGACATGGGTCATTGAAAATGCTTGTGTATTTTGTGCAAGAATAGAAATTGAAGTTCTTTATATATATATATATTTATTTAATTTTTTACTGAACCTTAGTAAATAGGTTATATTCTGCTGTCTGCATGTGTGTCTCCCACAGTTGCGCCATTGTTTCACGTGGCAGCCTGCTAGTTATCATTGTTCAAATTTAACAGTAATTAACAATAATTAACCTTGATCCATGTCTCAAACGATGCCGTGTTGGGTTCTTGAATTTGAGGGAACTGGGTCTGCGAAGTCCTTGAATTTGATGTTTGGGGACCCTGAGAACTCAATAGTGTGATATGTAATGTTTGATATGAGAAAATTAGAATATGACAATGCAACCACTAACACCTTCGTCAATGTCATAAAGTTTCTGTTGTCATTGATAAAGCTGAATTGTTAAGTTATTTAGATTAACTCCGATGTGTTTATTTTTGCTATATGGAAATATTAATGTGCCAAAGCAATAAGACATATCTTAAGACCTTAATGCTGTTGCATACATACATCTTTGAATTATAGAAGTGATATTTCCTCCCGCAGTATCCGAGACAATGCATTTGTGATCTTCGTGCTGATAATCTCTGGGGTGTTTTGGCTACATCGTATGGTCAAATTCATCTACAACGTCTGCTGCTACTGGGAGATCCGATCCTTCTACATCAACGCGCTCAAGATGACCATGGTGAGACACACAGCATTGTGTCAGGAAACCATTTTAATTATAATTGCATAGAATGAGTCATTGTAGCCACTACCCTTCACTGTGCTTCTTCTTTTCAGTCAGAACTCCCATATGCAACATGGCAGGAGGTTCAGGCCCGGATAGTGGAGATCCAGAAGGAGCACCAGATCTGCATCCATAAAAAAGAACTGACGGAGCTCGACATTTACCACCGCATCCTCCGCTTTAAAAACTACATGGTGTGTCCATTTGTGATGAAATGTTAATAGCATTGTTTAGTTGCTCAACTATTTAAGTCTCACACAGCTACTTTCAAGTGTAACGAAACCGTGTGACCTCAAACTGTAACCTTCTTCCTGTACTTCTCAAGGTTGCCATGGTGAATAAGTCACTCCTTCCTGTGCGATTTCGACTTCCTTCGCTTGGGGAGTCTGTCTTCTACACCCGGGGTCTTAAATACAACTTTGAGCTCATCTTCTTTTGGGGACCAGGTGCGTCTATGTTTGATGTGGTTCATTATATATGTACAGTCTGCATGTGTCTGCATTTCTATCGGGTCATATTCATGTGAAATCAACCATTTGCATGCACGCACTCATATATTTGCCTATTTGTCAAGGTTTAGAATTACAAAGGAGTCTGCTTTTAACCTTCCTTTTTTTTTTTTTCTTGGTTGCTCTGTAGGCTCTCTGTTTGAGAATGAGTGGAGCCTGAAACCAGAATATAAGAGAGGAGGTAACAGGCTTGAGCTGGCAGACAGGCTAGCATCGCGTATCCTGTGGATTGGGATTGCCAATCTCCTGCTGTGTCCAGTCATTCTGGTGTGGCAGATTCTCTATGCCTTCTTTAGTTATACAGAGGTACGTGGTTCACATTCAAACTTAATACAATTTTCCTTTTTCATTTCATGCTCTAGACCAGGGGTTCCCAAACTTTTTCAGCTCGAAACCCAGAAGAGAAATTTGGTGTCTCCACGGGACCCAAACTTACAAAAATACACCATGAATTGCCATGACATTTATATTTAAAAAAAAAAAAAAAAGAAAGCATGAATTTAAAATCTATATGAAATGTATTTCATTATAAAAGTACATCACAGCAATAATCAGTAATCTGAAAACAGCATCTGAGCCAAAACAAATGAGCAGTGTAGCAAGAAGAACACTTCTAATTTAATTAGGAAAATTAATTCACACATCATAGCATTGTTCTTCATTTTACTCTGCCAATTGGCGACCCCAAAAGACAGGTCAGTGACCTATTTTGGGTCCCGACCCTAACTTTGGGAAAGACTGTTGTAGGGCATTAGTGTTAGTATTAGTATTTTGTAATGTATATGTTTTTAGTTTGATCAGCTCCATTAATCAAACCATGTTGAATAGAACTTTGTGAATGTTTGCACATTCCTGCACAAAACAGTTCAGCTGTGTCATATGTAAAACAGATATATTGTACATATTTTTATAATATTTTTATTAGGGGTGTCATGATTTCAATTCTAAATCAAAAATTGATTGAAATGAGCTTTCAATTTAAATTATCGAAATCAAATCAAAGAGAAGGATCGGCAATTCTTATTATTTGTTTTTGTGTTTATAGTTTGTTCAATTGACTGGTGAAATAAGTTATTGTTATTTATTGAATTGTAAATAAATTATTTAAATGTGACTATATGGAATTAGTGTGGTAGATATAAAATGGCAGTTGATACCATTTACACTTGATACCATGTAGCCTATCTTTTTAAAGAAAAATTAGAGAATGTATATCACAGTTGTCAGGGCATAAAACCAAAGATCTTTTGATCTTTTTCTAATCAAGACACGGTAGTCTAACAATGGCATAGCCTTCAGTGCTGAAAAAAAATCATTTAAATTGAAAATTTAATTGAATCTTTGGATTTGGAGAATCGTGATACCCCTAATTTTTATTGTCAATTTTGCATTTTTATTCATACTTCCTGCTTTTATATTTTCTTTTCTTTACTGTGTTTATTGTTATGCACCAAACACCAAGGCAAATTCCTTGTATGTGAAAACCTACTTTGCAATAAACCAGTTTCTGATTCTGAATAGTGGCAAATCTTGCACTTTTTCTTCATCTATCATGGTTTGTCTCCCAGGGCCCGTACGATGTGGTGCTACTGCCAGGAGGAATGCCAGGGGCCCAGAATCTGGCAGAGGTGAGAAATACTCAAACTGCATGTAAATGGAGTCATCTCTTCATGTTTTTTAATCTTCAGGGTTCCAATTATCACATATATGGTTCTGGGCCCAGGTCAACTCAGCCGGTAGGCCCATAGATTAGCCCAGTGCTTCTCAAACTTTATGTCATGATGTCCCCTTTGGAAGCAGGAAAAAGAGAGAGAGGGGGTGTAAGTAACGGTACACAGAAGTCATGATTTGGTGCGAGTTTGGTACAGTAAAAAAAAAAACAAAGGCATAAGGATCTGTTTGTTTTCATTTGTTTTGTTGTGTTTCAAAGACAGACAATCTTTCTGCTGGGGACTGAGGTAACATTTTGCCCACTGGAAACTTTGGTAAACTATTTTCATTATAAAAATAAGGAACATTTCAAACACTTCTCTATTACATTGTACAAACACCTTCACAAAAGGCAACACGTCACAATAGTATAATATAGTATCGTAATCCTAAATATGGTTAGTTTTTCCCTCATCCTGGTGATCTGGGTGATGCCGTTAAATGTATGATATGTATGTGGATGTGTTTCCATTCACAGACCCTCTAACGGTGCAGCAACACTGACACACTCTCCTTATACAGAACTCTCTCTGTTACTGTTGTAGCTGACCGGGAAATGTCCGCCTTTTCTATTCTGCATGCGGCTGCGTGCACCGGACCATGACCTCTGTACTATGACCATATTTCACATTTGGTCAGACACTGAATTGGTGACACTAATCTTGCCCAGTTGCCCACCTTGAAACTGTGGTGATTGTGTAGATCTTCTGTGCTGCCGGGTTGAAGATGTGTGTGAAGCATCCATGTTTTAGTATTTGTAGCTTCTTTGCAGCAGCATCCATATTTGAAGCATTGTCTACTGTCATGGCTGCATATACTGTAAGTCTGGACAGACATTGGCGGGGCATACAACCGTAAGGCGTTTATTGTAGTTGTTTAATAAACCTGTGGTTGTATAGAAACAGTAATGGGTTATTTTTGATGTGTTTGAAACATTGCCAGTTTGTTTCAGTGATAACACCATAGTCAGCATATACACGTGTGCAATCACATGGCCTGCAAATGACTTACTGTGCATCTGCTTATCATGCTGTCTTGCAGTCTCCTGTTGTGAAGGAGGTGCTGAAGGATCAAGATGGCAGAAAAGGTCTGATTGCAGCCATCTGTGCAGGTACAGTTTGTGAAAACAAAACAAAGTCATAATTATACAGGACCAACTTCTACATAATAGTGATGCCTTTCTATGGGTTAATGGTCCTATATTGTAAAACTGATATTTCCATGTCTTTTTTTAATATAAAGCAGGTCTAGGTGCTATATAAATACTATGAAATTATCAAAACACTCATTCCACAGAGAAATGCACACAGCCCGTATTCAGAAACTGTGCTGTTAAATGAGCTGCCAGGACTTCTGTGAAATTGTGACGTCACAACTATCCTATATATAAGTAGAAAGTGCTGCTACAGTATCGTTACAGTCATTCCCTGGCTGCAATGACGGTGCAGAGAAGCCATGAGCGCAGATGCAGAAGACCCAGAAACACTGACCAATCAGAGCAGACTGGGCTTTTTCGGGAGGGAGGCTTAAAGAGACAGGCGCAAAAACAGAGCGTTTCAGACAGAGACTGAATACAGAAATATAGAACCCTTATCAGACCACGTCACACTGACATCACGC
>JAOVVB010234528.1:0-23547 GCA_028570985.1 Heterobranchus longifilis | reverse complement strand
ATTCCCCCCAGTTCCCCTCCCCCCCCGAACAGGCGCCCCGACCGACCAGAGGAGGCGCTAGTGCAGCAACCAGGACACATACCCCTATCTGGCTTTCTCACCCACAGACACAGACAATTGTGCCTGTATGGACGCCTGACCAAGCCGGAGGTGACAGGGGGGCTCGAACCTGCGACCCTCATGTTGGTAGGCAGGGACGGGGCAGGTAGACGGGCACTGTTACCCGGGGCGCCTCTGTTTTTTATTTTTTTAATAACCATCATACATACTTAATATTGCCTTTATCCTGAGAGTTTTTTTATGTTGATGTTTGAATAATAATCCAAACTTTTCTTCATAGAAATTAATGAAATGCAGAGATATAGGCTATATAAAGGCTAGATATAGGATTTTTTTTTCTGCGACCCCCTGTGAAGCTTGGGTGACCCCTAGTGGGGATCGGGACCCCCAGGTTGGGAAACACTGACCTATATCATATTGCAGCCTACCAGATTAGGATTACCTGTGTCTCACCTGTACACCTCTTCTTACAGTCACGTTGCACACATTCATTCACCCACCCACCAGCATGCACATGCACATGCACAGGTGCACACACACATAACATTGGTACTTAGCTGACCTTTTAGATGATGTTGTTAAAAGGTAATTAAAAAAATATCAACACCTCTCTGACTGTCTCAACCAAAACTGAGCATTGAAAGTTGATACAGTGCTGTTGTCTTGAAATGTACAGGTTGACCCCCTGGCAAAGAGTAGTCCAAACTAAATCCTCTCCTTAAGATCATCTACATTACAGAGATATTAATGGTTAAAGAGGTTACAAAATATGTAAATACCACATGCTGTCAAATGTCTCTCCTTTTGTCAATTATTCAGAGTTTCTTGCTCCCATTGGTCATGACACTCCATTGTCTGGTCTGTTATGGATTCAGGGAGTGGCCAGTTTTCCTTTCATAACCAGAGTTGGAATAAATAGATGCTTTGGACCAGACTGCAGACATCAAATTTTCGAAAGCACGAAACCCAACATTCTGCTATGATGTAAGTATAATTTTCCTATCCAATGTCTTGGCGTATGAACTAAGTTTAAATGCTGTGTGAAAACAGTCCTTTTTTTCACTGGATGAACAAAAATGGCTTGTCAAGTCTTAGTGAAAACATTATATGTGTGTTTCAGGATTTATATTTCAGGGCTTGTTGGCTTCCTGCTGGTGCTAACAGCTGAGGCCAGAGTTGGGTAAGAAGCCTGAATTTAATTTTTAGTAGATTACTGCATTTGACCAAAATTACAGAGTACAAAGGAATGTTTATTGAAGTGTTGGTTAATAGAAAACTGGAAGCACCATTACCTCCTAGTCCAAATAGAAAATTAATAATGTTGTAGATTCTTGGATGTATGAGGAATTGCAAGATATTTTTTACTCAGATCCTGGTACAGACGATTACTGCTATCACAGTATATGCATCTGAGTGATGTCTGCATATGTGCCTTTTATAATAGTTTCCTTTGTACACAGAAACTCATCTCAGTTACAGTTCTGCACTGAGACAGAACAGTGCCTGCTGTTTGATCTGATTTGTGAAGGTGAAGGATACGATGTGAGTGTGTCTGAGAAACCTTTTCACATTTGAGGTGCAAGAAACTTTCATAAAAGCCCTCTCCACAGTGTTTGTTCATGTCTCTCAGGTCCGTCACTACGACTCTGTGAAATGGGTTTCTACTGACGAGACATCCCTCTTCATGGAGATTGCAGCAATGAGAGCATTCAGGCGCCTGTTTTACTACATCAAGGGTAAATGTCAAGTACATTTTATTTATATAGACTAATATCACAAATTTGCCTCTTTACAATCTGTACAGCATGCGACCCCCTCTTTCCTCTGAGATTGACTGATGTGCAATAGATGCCATGTGTACAGAATAGACCATATAGATAAAATGACAATATAGAATGGTGCGTTTATTTATTATTTTTATTTTACTTTTATTGAAAGCGGCATTTTCATTGAGATCAAGATGTTTTTGTCAGGAAAGACGCAGACACTCACAACAGCATACCATCTGCACACACAGGACAGTGGTGCAACATTACAACACGATTAGTATTCAAAATGCTTGAGTATAATGTTTTTAAGCTTTTTG
The DNA here is from genome assembly GCA_028570985.1 of Heterobranchus longifilis. Classification (NCBI taxonomy): domain Eukaryota; kingdom Metazoa; phylum Chordata; class Actinopteri; order Siluriformes; family Clariidae; genus Heterobranchus; species Heterobranchus longifilis. The sequence continues at coordinate 21,401 of JAOVVB010234528.1, read as the reverse complement.
TAACTCATTCAGTTTGCAAGTAACATAGTATTTAAATCCAGCTTTTCCAGCCTCTGTTTGAATATGTGGTACAGCTAAAATTAAAATGTCCTCTTTGACCTGCCATTGTAATTACTGTATTTAGTTGCGGTCAGAGAGCAGAAATAGTTTGGCAGTTTTATTGGATATTCAAGAGAGAACATGTTGTTTTGCAATTGCTATTTGTAACATTTCTAAAAAAATAAAAATAAAATAAAAACTATTGCATTTGCATGTTTACCTTCAGGAAACAACATTAAAATGACAGCGCCTGTTCTTGTGAAAATCCCTGAGACCAAGTCATTTTGGCAGTGGGGCACCTACACAATGAGTTTCCTGCTGCCGGCTGAACACCAGAAGAATCCCCCCAAGCCTACTGATAATAAGGTAAGCTTCTCTGACAAAACAGTCAGCCTTCATTTAGTAATGCCATGATCATGTTTGAATTAATTCTGTGAAGTCTACCTTGAGCTCTGGCAGATAACGAAACTTTGCCGACGTGCAGGTGTATATCCACGAGATGCCAAGTATGAACGTGTACGTAACGAGCTATGACGGGTGGATGACGAGCTCGTCTGACAAAAAAAAAGCGAAGAGTCTGGCCTTTGTCCTTGACTCAGTGGATGCAGACTACAAAAAAGACGCCCACTATGCTGTTGGATATAACAGGTAAACAAATCGTAATTTTCGAAAAAAGTACAAAGAAAAACTCCAATATTTGTTGTTGTTGTTTTGTTTTTGTTTTTTTATATTATGCAATAAATTATTGTGTGCGCATTTGTTTCTTGCAGTCCAATGACGCTGTTCAACAGGCACAATGAGGTGTGGTTTGTCGCTGAAGATGAGCCGGGGTGTGCCAGCAGTGAGGAAATGGAGTTTTCTCCTATCTCTTGAATATTATGAGCCCTGTGCAATGACAGCTAACAGAAGACATAAATGACCTGGCAGCGAGAGCACATATTTTAAAAATGCTGATGAATTTGAATGAATTGTATACACTATGTATACTTGTGACAATGGTTTTACATTAGCTTGTTTGGTGGTTTTCTGTTCTATTCAATAAAGTTACCCCTTTGCAGTGATTTCTTTTGGTAACCAATAAACTGAACTGTCCTAAAATGTGTCAGAAGCAGCTAGGGCTGAACGATTTTGAAAAAATATCAAATTGCGATTATTTCTGACTGATATTGCAATTGCGATATGATTTGCAATATTAGAGGGAATGATCATTTTTACGTAATTATTCTTATTGAAAAACATAACATAAAAACACAATTTGAAAATTGCAGTAGGCACATATTGGGATTTCGATAACATTTTGATTAATTCTTCAGCCCTGGAAGCAGCTGGTTTAACAATAAACAAAGCCTGCAAAAGACAATCAAGTCTCACTCCAGTTTAGAACATTCTAGTCATTCTACAATACCACCAGATGGCACTACTAAATTCAAGAAGACCATTACTTCCAGGATTACGCATACTGCCCAGAACTTTTCTCAGATTTTCAGTGACATATGATAAGGATTGTTGAATATTTGGAAGATTTACCCTCTGAGAGAAAGGAGACAGCGTCAGGTGTCAGAAGCCAGACTGGTGAAAATAGCAGGGGAGGTATTTTATTGATGAATGCCATGATCCATTTACAAGCTAATGTGCAAGAGTTATAACCATCCAGCCTTGAACTGCCCTATTGCTTTGACGTCACTGTGAGCTATATCAAAGCAGCCACTGTAGCAGTGTGGCTGCTGAATGGCACCTTATCATCTCAAGCACTGGCTATAATCACAGTCTGTCATTTCACCAATTGGCTAATATTGTATTATACTAAATAAAGCAACACGTTCAGATTTTACTGCCCTTTCCTTGAATGCATTATTAAGGTGGATAAATTATGTTTTACTCGAGAATAAACAGCTGATATTTAACTTAAATTCAATGGTGGAAAGTAACTAAGTAGGTCTACATTTACTCAAGTACTGTAATTGTATTTGTACTTCAATTTTCTGCTACATTATACAAAGTATTGTACTTGTTACTCCACTATGTTTATATGGCCACTATAGTTAGTTACTTTGCAGGTTAACATTTTTCATTAAAAAAAACCCCCACATGATCAGCGTATGAAATATAATACACTTCTAAAGATTAAACCAGTGGCTTTCAAACATTTTGACCCGTGACCCCTCACTAAAAAGAAGTAGGCTATTCAGTTGGAGCCCATTGTCTCATGTTTCAGATGTTTATCAGTTGTTACCAGTTACACTAAAGACTGACTTCTCTCTAAACATCTCAGACAGTTTTTGTTACTGTTCCATAAAAATATCATAAAAACTGTCATAGTATGCCAAAAATATCATACAAAAACTAATAGTATAGTATACCTATGCCATACAAATAACAAATGTCATAGTATAGTATGTCATAAAAATGTCATAGTACAGTATGCAATTAAAAATGTCATAAAAACATTATAGAATAGTATGCCATAAAAATGGTATAAAAATAGTATATTATGTCAAAATGTCAGATAATATTATGCCATAAAAATGCACAAAAAAGTCATAGTATGGTTTGCCATAAGAATATAAAAAATGTCATAGTATAGTATGTCAAAACAAATAATAAAAAATGTCATAGTACTCTATAAAAAGTAAAGTAAAAAAGAAAAGAACAGCAACATTTGTATAGCTGAACTTTTATGTGCTTGTTTACCCCCATTACCCCTGAAAAAAACTGTCCATTACAGGTCTATTGTGACATGGAATAGTCTCCCAGGTAATATTCGTTCCGTCAAAGGAAAAGCATGTTTTAAAAAGAAAATAAGATCACACCTACACTTACACTCACTACTGTGAGGCATTTGTTGTATGTGTCTCTTGCTCACAGTAGCAGCTGTTATTAACGAATGATAATGTAAATGTTGTTATGAGCAGGTATGATATGTAGTTTGGTTGCATACAATTTAACTGATAGGCAATTATTATTACTGTATTTTTATTTGAGTTGGTTCTTGTGTCTTGTGTTTTTGTATATGTTGTCTTGGACTCCAGGAAGACTAGCTGGTTGCCGAGGCATCAGCTAATGGAGATCCTTAAAATAAACAAATAAACAAAACAGTTTAAAAAAAAAAAAAATGTAATCTGCTCCATCAGGGGTGTGTGGGTGTGGGTGTTGTTTCACAGCGCCATGGCAACACAAACAAACAAGCAAACCCCTCAACTCAGTGCCCTGCCTCAACTGATTCAAATGTTGCAAAATCCTGATTGGTGCACTGAAGTATGTGACATCATCTTTTTCCAACTGAGCCCCGCCCACTCCAAACCAGTGAAAACAGCCCAGAGAAGAGAGCAATTTCTCATGTGAAATCACCAAACTTTGGAAGAAAATTATGTATTTACACTAGATATGAAGAAGTGAAATATATTGTACAGATATTTCAATCTTCTCATCTAACTCTTGGCCTTAAAGTGGATAAGCGTATGGGCTGCATGCTTTTCCTGTCTGTCTCTCACTATCAAAGTAAAGCAGAAATGCCAAACAACATTCCACACTCCAACAAAGTATGGATCTGCTTCAATAAAAAGTAAAGAAATAACACAACAAAAGCATTATATTTGATTAGATTGCTGTACGTACCACAGATTTACAGCCCACATCACTGAATGGGCAGGCACTCTTTGACTTGGCGCAGGATTTGCTGTGGTCGCTGAACTGAAGGTCGAAAAGCACAACACAAAAAAAAAAAGGTTAGGAGTCAGGAGTCAGTGGACCAACTCCAAACAGTGCATCAACTCCAAATAGAAAAGTGAAAGTGAAGTACAGGATAATTACTCAGAAAGAAACTTGGACATAAAAGGAATTCTAAAGCATCACTTCTGTAAACCTCCATTAGAAAGAAGACTTTCACTGTTCAGATGATCGATGTGTGGAACTCACATGCATCGGGTTTCATGTTTGTGTCTTGTATTATTTTTGTGTATTTCTTCATAGCATTGTGCATGTAGTTCAGATCATTCGAGGACAGCTTTGGCATGTTTTATTAAGCAATAAATGCTCTTTGTAGCATTACCCCGTGTCGAGATCATAAGCGTGTCTGACTTGTTTTTCACTTACACGTCTCACGCAACAGATACGCTCTCATCATGCGATGCTGATGCCTAATAAAACACTACTACTTTACCACGTATTTTAGGGTTTTATAATTATTTGATCTATTAAACTTAAATCATATTATCTTTATTTTCTTATTATCTGACCTTTTTTTAAATTGTATTGCTACTGATGGCATTTTAAAAATGTGCATTTATTAATATCTCTGGGATTAGACACATCATATTACTTTTAAGATCTCTGTGGGCATGAATTTTAAGTGATTTTAGGTTGTGTGATCGCTGTAAAGCTGCGGTCACACATACGCGAACGCTGAGGCGATATTCGCCGGTCAGAGTTCACCGTCGTTGGACTCGATGCGAAGATTCGATTTCAATTTGGCTCATGTGTCATGGTCATACTCAATACCCTGCCCTAAAAGAAGCTACCTGATAGTCGCTTTATAGTTTTATATCAAAAGTATAACATCTAAGAGCCTTTGTTCACATAGGAAAGCGTCACGCCGAGTAATTTAAAACCACTTCATTCCACATGGGATTTAATATGGAACATTCAAGCGTAATTCAAACCTTTTCTCTTGGGATCTTCTTCTTCCCACAGTCCTTGCATTGTAAGGGGAACTTCAGACAGATCTCATCATGGGCCTAAAATACACCAAGAGAGTATTATTTTGTGTCCATTTATAAATGAAAAACAACGTGCTTTACGCTGGATACCTCTCACCTTGATGTCTTTAAAGTTGAAGGTCATTTTGCAGTATTTGCAGTTGAGCGTTCTTGCTTCGCACTCTCTCTCATTGTGTCTGTCCTTGTCCGTGCGAAGGATTGAACTTTGGCACGCCTCGCACTGTATCCGCTCGAATTCGCAGCGACCTTCATGCTGAGCCTAAAGACGGAGGAGAGATATATTATTACAACAGTGTTCATTGTTTCGTGGCGTTACAGCACAGTTGCGTGCATATGGTGTAATTTATATGACAGATGATTAAAATCATGTCATAAAAGCTTCTGATCTTTTGTCAGGTTTTATATAGACACACCTCTGTCAAGCATTGTTAAAATGAATGCCCTGCACAAACTGTAAATGCCAGACACACCTGGTGTACTGACAGTTGAAATGTGGAAAAACAAAACACCATTTATCTGATTCATCAGTGCATAAACAAAGCAGGTGAAGGGTAACAACAGCAGTAGAGTGCACCTACTTAATTACAAACGTGACATTAAGTAATTATAATTATGTAATTATTGATGTAATTATGGTGTTTTTCCTTTAACACAATTAGGAGAAATATTCTGAGGCCTACCATTTAATTATTCGCACTATATGCTTGTTAAAACTCAAATAATATACAGAAGCAAGTGAGATTAAAACAAATCTTTTCTTCCCAAACATTTGATCTTAAAACAAACAAAACAGTATCCCCACAAAAAATAGGAAGTTGAAGGAAGAGGAAACAAAAACGCAAAAAAAACAGAAGTACAGAAATAAAAAAGTATAACAATACACTACTGGTAAAAAGGCAGCTTTTTATTTAAATATTTAGATTTATAATCTATATATATATATAATATAACCTAAAATCATCTTTTTGAAAAATGCCGGGAAACTAAAGGGGCGGAGCTCGAGTGCGAGGTGGAGTCTATCGAGGAGGAAGATTTTTTTCTTTCATAATGACTACCAACAACACGGTGCAGCCAGAGCAGGAACCACAGGTATGTTAGCCAGTTTTTCGTTTTGACTGCTCACTTTTTCAGACTCGCCACACTCACAAATCTCGATCCGAATAACAAAACCAAATATGAATAATATTTAACGGATTTCCCTGTCCTTACTGTGCGCCACCCAGACACCAGGTTTAGTCTATTTTTCCAGTTAGTTTAGGGTGTGTGTGGCTTGCTAACGGCAGCGCCGGTCTTTCCACACAACAGTGACTAAGACGGACTAAATGTTCACACACCGTTTATCACACAGCCAGCCTAGTAATCATTTCTTGAACACTGCAATCAAACTACGGCAGACTTTCACCCCATGGTTGTACAAAGCAAGCACGTGTCTCTTTACGACGTCGGCAAGCTAACCAGTCAGAACCACATTTGCAAATCATGCAAAAATAATCTCTGGCATCAGCTTAGCTAAATATTTTCTGCCATCACATCATTTTAACGTTTCCTGTGTAGAGCCTGATCTAGATAAGTTTATTTGGCTCAGTAAAACCACAGACAGACAGAAAGCATGTCAAGTTAACCACCCTTTTCACAGAATTAATATCAGGTCAGCTCTTTACTAAACAACAAGAGATATTTACAGTAGGAACAAAACTAGTCATCAAAACACAAGAACACAGACAGCTTTTAAGATTTAGAGGGGGGTTTTCTGTGATTATACAAACAGCAGTCTGTCTGGAAGGACGTGGTTTTTTTGTCTGAGAACCGGTTCCTGTTTTATATGAAACAGTAAACATAGATCCAGCAGTTCCCTTGTGAACTGGCGCAGTCTAAATCTGATTTCATTATCCTGTAATGGTCAAGTTAACCCTTTGTCAGCAGTCAAGCTGCTCTCCAGCTGAATGGCCTTTTATATCCTGGTACTTTCCCACTGAGCTGTTGTTGTTATCTGAGCTGGTGGGGAATTTCCAGAGCTGCATCTTAAGTTTCACTTCCTGTTTCTCTGCAGTTACAACAGTGTTGCCGTGCATGTAATGTACGACCACATTTTTCAGCTCGGAAAGGCTGCAGAGGAGAAACTATGAGCCAGGCATGCAGAATATGCGAGAGGGTAAACTGTGAGTGAGTGGTTGTGGTTTAGAGTTATTCAAAAGTTCTGGCAGTACAGGTTTGAGTGAACTATAATGACACTTGTACACAGTTAACAAGGGACACACAGAGACGAAAGCAGAAAGCAGCCAACACACCCACAATGATACTTTATACTTCACCTCATATTCTTTTATCGAGCCTGTCCAACCACAGCCCTGGTTCAAACACCTGGCGGGGAGACTTGCTATTTCTCGTCCAGCTGCGTTATCTGGAAATGCCTGGTGGGCGAACAAAGAGCCATAAATTATAATAGCAAACAGACATAAAGGTTTGTATTGTTTGAAGTTGGGTTGAAGGAAACTCCCATCAGACTGTAGACATATGTTTTCCTTTGAATCAGAGTGGGGGATGGCATTTAAAAGGAAGATGTGTCATAAAATAACAGTGTGGGCAGACTTCATAACTTACCTCATTACTATTTAGAATGGAAATCGGTTCCTCATATATCTCTTCTTGACGGCAGGCTTCACAAGGCTTTGGCCCAGAACTGATAAACAAAACAGGTTTGTGACTTTATAGTAAAAAAAAAACGAAACAAAAAAAAAAAAAAAACAAGCTGGTTGGCGCCAAAAGTCAGCAACAATTTCCTGTTCATTCATTACTGGAACAACTGCTAACCATTATGGACCACAGCTCAATTAGATTAATCATTAATAATTCACAAAAATACAACAGCAGTGAAAGAAGCTTGGCACTATACAAATACTGCAATCTGCAACCTTTGACAAGGTGTGGGAAATTCATGAGAAAAAGCTTTTGCAAGACAAATAAATGAATAACACACACAAAAACAAAAAGTACATGTGATATTATCATTATAACTTGGGTTGCAATGGTATATGGAATTACGCACTTCTTATTATCAATTACAATAACCCCTAAAGTAACGAAAACAGAAGGGGTTTTGGTTGAACAAATGCTTTATAATTAATGAAAAAATATTTGTATCTATACCATAGAAAAGCAAATGGACATGGTATGATAACCGCCAATTTTCATACCACAGTATACCATGAAACCAGTACAACCCTAATTATAACATGACAAATTCTCATGTATAGGCAGAAGTGGTTTTCAAACGGGTCATGTGAAATGACTTCAATTTCACGTGTGGTTTTGCATAAAGGTTAAAGTTTAGTACATGTGAAACAATATTTCACATGTAATGAAACTCACACAACACAGACTGTTGTGGTTTTTCTAACCATTCACATGTGATGTGAAAATAAAGTGTGTGAATGTTGGAAGATTAGCAAAATGAGACTCCAGTACATACATGTTATATATAGGTTTAGTTTAATATATGGTTTTATGTATAGTTGTTAAAATGATTTAATTTCCTGTACGGTAAGGGGGCCGTGGCTAGAAGGTATCCCTAGATTTGCTAAAGTCTCGCGAGATTGGTAAAGTTAGGCATTAATCTTGAATAGTTAAGGTTAGATTGGTAAAGTTAGGCATTATGCTTTAATAGTTAACCCAGAGACAGCAGCTAAACCAAGAAACCGCAACTCAGAATCATTTCCTGTATCTGTATCACGTGTGTTTGGTTACGGCCCCGCCTCTTTAGGAGACTAGCAGCAGTTGTATTGAGTGTATTGATTCCAATGGGAGAAGTGAACACAGATTATGATCGATCCTTTCGCCCCATAGTCACAAAAGTAAATACTGGACCCAGTTTTCACAAGTCACACAACTCTCGAGCATTTTGACACTAAAACGACATTTTTCAGATGGACAGATCAGGAGAAAATTAACTTTGTTCAAGACCTTTTTCTGTCTCAGCAACGAACTCTCACGAGATCTGGCAACACAGCTAAGCTAACGTCAACTAATATCCGTGTGCCACTCATTTTTACTTACTCATTTTTTAAATGCTAAATATGTCTGTTAGCCGTGTAGATATCTAATTTTACCGAAATAAAATGTAAATTAATTGTGCAAATATAACTTTTCATCCGTCCAGATGACGTTTACTACACTTTCAAACGAGACCACGCCCACTTAGGAGACAGGAAGTGTACCATTTCATATCATTGGCGGTGCCGGATCTGTATATCCATTATCTTTGGTTAAGGTTAGATTGGTATGGTTAGGCATATGGTTAGGTCGTTGGGAAATGAGTCTCGCAAGAGTTTTTGCCAGTTTTCGTAAATCTAGGGTTACCTTCTTGACACAACCTCACTAGGGCTGGGTATCGTTTAAAAGATTATGGTACCAGTTCCAATACCAGTACCCTTAAAGTGATACCGATACCAATTTGATACCTTTCTTTCCTACTTCATTCGATACCCATCATGTAAATGGAGGCATTCAGTGCCACTGCCACTCCTCCCCATCCAAAGGATATTTACACAAATACATTTTGAAAGTGGTCAATATCACTTTCGCCGAACGCTTTGGTGACATCTCGGCATGCTGAAATGCCAACTTCGTGAAAAATGCCACGCTCGACTTCACCACACCACAGACTGTATAGGTTGTAGCTGCTGCAGGAGTGGCCCAATCACACGTCGCATTAAATCAAAGAATGCTTGCTGTGATTGGCTGCGAGCAAAACCATACAAATAGTCATTTTCAAACGCAGGTATTGTTTGACTGGAGAAGTTTGGATACTAATTGGTACTGGTGTATTATGTCGAGAGTAACAATACCCAGCCTTGTCACCTCATGTTATATGATACTGTCAAAGTATCAGTAGACATATAAGGTGATACACCAATGTATTCGTAACGAATTCACAATGCATGAGTCAGTGACAGGAAAAAGGGTGGAAAAGTGGAAAAGAAAACAATGGACACCTTTAGAATGAGTCAGCATGGTCAGATCCTTGTGATTCGCTGACGTGAGTAAAAGAGTCCAGTCATGAAGGATGAGTCGGAATAAAGTAAGTGATCTCGGGTGCAAAAAAATCCCCAGAGGCGAGCAGAGACAAGAACACAGCATGTGCTGAAACATGTCCGGTAAGAGGGGGAAGCATTAGGAAGGGGAAGGGGTTTGCATTTCACACGGCTGTAGGTGGTCTGAGGACCTCCGGTCTACCTGGTGAGCTGCTTGAAGCAGTGTACACAGAAGCGGTGGCCGCACTGAGCCTGGACAGGCTTCCTCAGGACCTGGAGACACTGCTGACATTTGTACTTATTCTCCATGGGCACCGACAGCACACTGAGGGGGATCCCTGGTAAAGAGTTGGTACAGTCCAACGAGATACGGGCCATTCTTCTCCATCAATCTGGTGCTATATCCTGTGAATGAATACCATACGGAAAAAAGCTGTTAACAGCCAAACAAGACTTGTTGAAGTAAACAAACTCTTACAGCACTTGTGCAATCAGATGTTGTGTTTTCTCTGACATAAACGTAATTACTTACAGGTTACCATTAATTACTATATATATATATATAGTAGATATTTTAATATTTTTTTATTAAGCTTAAATCTTAAAAATGAAAAGTTCATTGCTCTTTGAAATGGTGCACTTGCATTATTATGCTACTACATTATCATTATAGCAGTGGCAGAGTTACACCTATTGGATGCATCAGCAAATGGGAAATTCAGTAGCTGTATTGAAAGTGCATGACAAGCTTCCGAGCCATTTAGCAAATAATTGTTCAGGGAGAGTATAAGGCTGATTCATCATTGTGAAATTGTGTTTGCAGGCTGCTACAGCTTAAAACTTGTTTCATATGTCACAGACAAACGATGTAGGCAATGGCATGCTATAATAATATGGGATGGTCATAATACCATACATCAAATAACACATGGCTTTGCTTAAATTCAAAAAGATGTAAAACCGTCGCCATTGGCCGATTTATGCTGTGAACCTAAGAGAGCGTCTGAGACGGTTTCCTTTTCTACGAAGCCTAGGCTATATGAGATGCGTGAGAGATATTTTGAGGTGTTATCAGCAGAGAGAGATACAGATCTATTTTCGGGAAACAGACATACTGGTGATTTGTCTAATGAGTTGCTCTAGAATGTAAACATGGTGGGTAGAGAGAAGATACAATAAAGACAAAACTGTGATGCCAAGAGGACTTTCCCAATATCTGACAAAAGAAGACATTTTCACTAAATAGTTCAGCTTTACTCTGCACTTAGGCCTACTGCATTTCATTATTTTTCTGTAAACTTATGAACACTTCCCAAATAAGGTGTTATCTTTGTGTCTGCCAAAGTGAAGTAGAGTTGAAAATCAAAATCCCAGCCTGAACAAACTACTCATGATACAAATTAATTAAAATTAAAATTAACTATGGCAAATGCTAACAGATAAATGTTACAGTTCAAGAGATACTAGCCAAAGCTGCTGGTTACAGCACCACCATGTGTTCAATCTGTGTTTTTTTTCTTGAGTAACGACAGATTTTTTTTTTTTAACTTCCAATCTTCCAAACGTTGTTGCTCGAGGATAGTGGTATACACTATAAGTCATGAAAGCTACATTTGCACTCACTTGGGTTTGAAACAAATGTGCTATTTACTACTCAATTTATTATTTAGGCTAATAATCGGGCTTGTGCTGCCATCTAGTGGTTACTATATGCTCTGCCCGCAATACATGCAGTACAACACAATGTACAATGGATCAAAGTTGGGTGTGGTCATAATATGCATAATAATAACCTTTATTTGTACGATGTCTATGCTTTACATGAAGTAATAATAACAATTTGCAATGCAACAATTTAAAGCCCCTATGTTTATGATTGCAATATTCCTTCTGTTGGTGCCATCTGGTGGAAGTATCAACAATGACACCTTTTAAAATGTCAACACGAGCGGAATCTACGAGTCCGCAAGTTTTCCTTCCAATTAAACAATATGTTGCCTTAGTAATGCCAAGTTTCGCAACTGGTGCAAAAGTCTTCTCTGTTGCATGCTGCATTATGGGCCACACCAATCGGTATGAACTTCAGCAAGGTCAAGAGTGGCAGCAACAACCGGACTTTCCACCTTCGTGTCAAACTTTGAAAGCTATGAACTGCTACAAGGCTTAAATGCGTGCTTGGCTAATGATGCGTTATCAGCCGCCCTTATGTCCTTGTCAACGGCAAACAAAAAACTCTGGGGATGCAAAGATATGGTCTCTCATGAGCTTCCACAAACTAGTCGTGTTCATCAGATTGAGCTGCAGGTATCGCTGCCAGGGACTGAACCTGAATTTCTGCAGTGGTGGTGGTAAAATGCATTATCATAGTAAGACTAAAAAGCCTATGCAGTCTGCTGCATTAAGCACAATGGTTGTGGTAGAACTACTTTTGTGCAAGAAATCTGCAAACTTTCACACCTTTACAAAACATATTCTAGAAATGTCTGCTCTATGGGAGTTTATTCCATGAGTAGTATGATTTATTAATTAAAAAATCCTGTATGGGTGGAGAATGAGTGGGGAGTGTTTTCCCATGAACTAGCAGATGTCATCATATTGACATATTCCCGCACGCCCTCATAAAATAGTCCATTAGTGATGCACACAGCTAGCTGTCACGGTGACAGAATTGCAATGGTATATGTGTCAATGCAAGTACAGCATGTCAACATATAGTTAATGCAAGTGTATTGGGAAACTTTTGAAAGATGAGCAGATTGCAGCTTTGCATGCAACGACATGAAAATATAACCTCTGAAATCTTTCTGCTTGTCTGCAATAGCCTCAAGGTTGTACAATAATATGTAGTTTATCTGGTTTAAACTCTATACAGTTAAAGCCAAATTGCTTTGCCTATTAATTTCCTTGAGTCAACACGTAAAAACAAAACAAAAAAACAATTCACCCATAAATTAAAATTGAATGCCAATCAAAAATCTACTGATGTTTGTACAAAAAACACACAAGAATTTCCATCTCAGCCTAAAATTGGAAGAGGGTAACAAGGCTATCTGTTTACACTAGGTGGTGGTAAATACCATATTTCCAACCCCCATGGCATTGTTTGGTTACAAGACACACACTATTTATCCTGCACAAACTGACTGGGGGAATTTTATGGAAATTATGTGCCTCTGGAAAAACAGCCATGCAACCTGAGGCAAGTAGCATGTTCCTGAAACAGACAAAGCTGCAGCTTCAGAATCACATTCCGAGGACCCTTGTTCTTCGGTTAGATGCTAGAATGTAGTTACCGTAACCCTAACCCTGTCTTTTAACCTAACCCTAACATTAACAATGCATAGCTAGCACTACTAACTAGGGTGCTAGAAATGTGGTCCAGGCTGCAGTCCAGAAACTGCAGCTTCCTCTACAGCTTGAAGCTGAGACAGGCTTACTCATTGTGCTGATGTGGCTTAAAATGTAAGCACTTTCTGAATCCTCTTTTTGGTTTTTAATGGACTTAAGCACTTTCTCAGACACAGGAAAATCTCCTGAGACTCCTTGTTTAGGGAAGTGAGAAGTGGCTGCTGGATGAAAACTTAAATGAAACTATAGGCAAATTAAAATGTTACTGTGCCCCACAAATTCATTTCAGTTTGAACACTGACACACACAAAACTGGAGCACATCTCATTTTCATGATGATGAAAAATCTCAAGATCACAAGACTACTAGCTAGAGCACTTAACTCTCATGCCTATCATGAGACTTGAAACTTGAAGTGAACATATGACCAGTAATGCATTAGCAGTCATTAGTAATAAACATTCAAGCCACAAACAATGTCATCTTTCAAATAACATCCATACTCCCTGGCATATTTTCTATTTCATCCAATGAACATTTGAAACATTTGGGCTAAGATAAGGTTATTAGCCAAATCCCAACTTTTAAGATGATATTACAAAGCATTTTAACTTTGATTGAAACACCATATTTTGGCAAACTCTCAACTGTTACTGACATTTTGTTATAATATAATAACAAGACTGAATAATGTTGATGCACCATTTTTGTATGTGTTTTTGTCAACATTTTAAATTCATCCTTTAAATTAATCTTAATTTTCTATTTATAAATACCCTGGTATACCACAATACCATGATACCACCCAAGCCTACCTTTGTACTGTGACTTGTATCTATTTTAAATAATCTTGTTTTTGTGCTGTAAAGATTAAAGTCCTTATTTTATAAAGGTCAAAGTCCTTATCCATTATTTTAAAAAGTTCAGGTTGTCCTTGTATTTTAAATATTTTTTTTGTTTTCTTCTATGCTCCTTGTATTTGTTATTATTCTTCTTCTTCTTTAAAATAATCTATTCTATGTAAAGCACCTTGAGTTGCCTCTGTATGAAAGGTGCTGTATAAATAAACTTTGACATACATTTCAGTCCCATTGCATGGTAAGGGGAACATTGGAAATGCATTGGTTATCTATCTTACAGTGAATTTTCTAGAATATGTTGATGAGTAATCATTCAGTTATCTTCTTCCACCCTAGACGACTTCATGGCAACCTCAAGAAGAACCCCATTTAAGGAGGGAAGTTACATATTCCACTTCTTAGAAAAAGTCCAATGCTGCTTATCACTGGAAAGTCACACTGTCATTCTCCGAATACTATCTGACACATCACCACACCGCACATGATGACTAATATATCTTGCGACACACAGTAGTAAGACTGTTAATTTCACAAGTCCCATGTGTTCAAACATGTCCAAATGGAACAGAAATGATCAATTAAATCATAAAACACTGTTTAGTTACATGAAAAACAGCCTTGCAGTAAACAATGACCCAAGCCTTAATACATGCATAAATACACACAGCCTCTTGTTTAGTTTATGTATCCATAGAAACACTGAGAGTAGCAATTACAAACCCAGTGAAAACAATCATTAAATCAGGCAATCTCATGTAAAAACCATATGCTGAGTTTCTTACTTCACCATCCTGAAAATACTAAAAACAGACCAGAATCTTTGTACATTGTGGCTGAAAATATCAAAAACAAGAACTTAAGTAACATGAAAGCAGTCATACACTAAGCACAGACATTGCTAAACTTTGAAAACAAAATTACCTTGTTTTTTAACTGTAACTGTGTACAGTGATCTGACCTTTAAGTTACAATTGTAGAAAGTTTGTGAAAGAAATAACACAAATAGCTGCATTCTCAATCAAAACAATGCCTTGACAAGTAAAGTATAGCCAAGCTATCCTTTCAGTCTCCACAACTAGGCTATTACTTTTAGAACAATCAACTTGTCCCTGACTATCTTTTTTTTTTAAAGCTAGTAGCAGCTATTTGAAACCAGAAAAACAACCTCTGCTCTTCCTGCTCCCTGTATGTTCTCCCTGTGCTCGCCATGTTCTTGGTCAGTATATTTCTCTTACACCCCAACTACACTCTCTGTGAATCTCTCTGCGATATACTGCACTGAAACCAAACCTGAATCTTTACTCACCCAGCTTGCAAAGTATG
Source organism: Heterobranchus longifilis (assembly GCA_028570985.1). Classification (NCBI taxonomy): domain Eukaryota; kingdom Metazoa; phylum Chordata; class Actinopteri; order Siluriformes; family Clariidae; genus Heterobranchus; species Heterobranchus longifilis. The sequence goes on along the minus strand of JAOVVB010234528.1, from coordinate 6,086 downwards.
CTTGTTCACCTTAGTACTCGCAAAATACCCAGCGCCAGTATTTCAGCGTTACACCCTCAACTCCACGTCACTGCCTATAAAAGAGGCTTCAGGGAAATGTGTCGAGTTAAATAGCTTAGATCTCCTAGCCGTCATGGTTGTGCCTCTCCTGTGTGCTACCGAATAACATCTGTAGTTATCATTTGTGCTTCTTTTTGCATTTGTGTTATTGGCTAAAAACAAGCAATGATGATGCTAAAGGCTTAACTTACACTTTACTTATTGGTTTGTATGAGTACAGTTTCCCTGTAAGGTACAATACAGATACTTTGAACTTCGTGACTTAACGTTAGCTAACTTACACAACTTTAGGCAGCTAAATGCTAATTTAGGCGGTGTTTGACCAACATATTACTATAGTTACTTAGCAAACTGCTAAGCTATGTTAGTCATCTGCTGGCAAGCAGAAACATCAACTCAGCCAACTAACCTTGGCGTCTTCACTTTGTCACTGCCGATAGACAGAAAACGAAACTGTTTGTCCGCTTATCGCATGAGAAGGACAGCTCAACCTTTAGCTATGTTTACAATTTCATTGCTACGTGTGCGCTTACTTTTACAAATAAGGCAGCTGGAGTGAACGGAGCCATACCATTTGCAGTGCAGTGCATTCAGTAAACCCCGCTCCTTCGCCAGGGCTGCCCCGGAGTCGAAAGCTAAAGTGTGATATCAGATGACGCATGCGCATTAGCGTCCAAAAAAATGTTGTTGTCTGTAGGTAGATCTTTCCAGCGGTTGAATCAGCGACATGTTTTGATCACCAAAGGTATGAGTAACTACAGCTACACGTTTACGAAAAAGCGAAAAGCTACCACTAGTTTTTTATCTAGATGGCTAGATGTTAGTTAACTGTTTTAATGTACAATTTAATGAATGGCGAAGGCTAGCTGGTAGCTTAATTTACCAGAGAGGGGACAGTAATCTTATGCACTCCTCACCTAACAGCTATGCTATGTTGTGAGCTATCATCAGATACCTGTCACTAGTTATGTTGTATCTTATATCAATAATTAGCGAGTCAGATATTGTTGTCTTTTCAGGACATTTTTTGTCCATTTAGTGGGTGAACGGAACGAATAGATGGATGTAGCTCAGACATCATTGCGACTATGTTTTAAAAAGTAACGTTAACTGAAAATTGAAAACGTCAGTGATTTATGAACTATATCCCTAAACTAAACTGAAATGAGTTAACTTATATTATTTTGTATGAAGGGACATATATGTCTTGTAAGCATTAACTGAGGATAACTAAATCATAAGTGATGCATTAGGCTATTCAGATTATTGGTCCCATGATATGTGCTGTATAGAAGATTCTGCATTAGTTAATTGTAGCTTTTATTGGCTTCTGTATAGCAGTGGTTCTCAAACGTTTTCACGTCAAGCACCGCTAAACGGACACAAATTAGGCCACAGACCGCCATTTGATGAGATTTTGTCTCAGGGTCCCTCACCCGATAGGACTTTTCTTTTTAGATGTTTTATTACAGAAAGTGTATGAAACATTCTGTCATTGTGTTTCTTATAGATGGAATTATAGTGAAAATGTATCATCCCCCTTTTTGCTGGGGACCCACCCTGTAACCCTTCCAAGGACCCCACTTTGAGAACCACTGCTGTAGAGCATATCAAATGTTTTTGCTTTGATATACATCAATATGCTCAGCTGAGTTGTTATTGTTGTATGAGGGCAATAAAACAAATATATAGGCTACTAGTCGTGCATTATTTCTTGTGCTGTGGAAACAAATTTCTTGTAAAGGAGGACAATAAATCATCTATTTGTCTAATGCTGTTCCATCTTTTTTCTCAGCAGTGTGTGTCCACCAGGTGCACAGTAGTAGCAATGTGTTTACAGACAGCTGCTATGATGGGCTGTATCCCGGACATATCCACACCACCCCCATCCAGAAAGCCCTGTTGGCTGTTGGGTCAGGCGTGGCTGCACTACAAAACCCCTACAGACATGGTGAGACTCTTTAAATCTTTAAAAAGACAAAACAAAACGCCTTCTCATGAACAGAAAAGTATGGCGCAGAGCTTTCCATAAGCACCAGCTGCCAGCCAAACAGTCGACTACTAATTTAAGTCCAGCCGGCTACTTTATTATATACATATATATTTTAATTTAATAAATGAACAAATAAATTAATTATCTTTATTAACATTGCACTTTTTTACAGCAATTAATTCAATCATAATTCAGTAGATTCACATGTTTTGTTATTTTTGAGTTATTTTTGGCATAGGTTTATGTTATTAATAAGTTAATTTAAAACCAATGCATAGGCTATAGATAAGACATGGGATTAAAAACATGTTTCCCCTTAAAATAACCATGTTTATTTTCATTGAATAGGAGTGCATTTATGTTTCTAGTAAAACAATACATTAACCATGGCATGTCTTGATGAACCTTACAGTGAAGGTATCAATAAATAAATGACAAATAATAAATAAGGTCTAATGATTCTTAATTACAAAACTTCTGATCAGTCAGGAATAGGCATTGTTTTAAATATTAATAGCTATTTACAGATTGTGTGGGCTAAAATGCACGAGAAGCCTAATTCTCCTTTACATTAATTCACTACATGTTTACAATCGGGTAGGCACACTTTTAAAAATATGGAATTTTTAAGATCAGTGTATATGCTGGAATAGTGACATTAGAATGTGCCAGAGGTCACCAAATTTGGGCTTTCTTTTACATTCAAATTCTTCTTCGGGCGGTGGAAAGTCCTGATGGCGGTCACAGATCACCAACTGTATAGTCAAATATGGAGATAGCTCTCCTGATGGTGGTGCAGTAGAAAACCCCTAATGTTCCAAACTTTGGAAATTCATTAAAAATCAATCTGTTGGGCTGATTTGAGGAGAATCGTTCATACAGAGCAGCCTAGTGGACATTATGAGGAAAAAGTCATCATAAAGTTCACTTACTTGTTTTTCTGAGCTTTCAGCCTCATTAGCAGATGGAGTTCACTGATGAAGGCTACAAAATGTGGCTTAAAGCTCTGCAAAAAAAACAAAACAAGTATGTGAACCTTGTGATAAGAATATCTGGTCAAACTACTTTTTTTTCTTCCAAAGGTCAAGAATGAACCTTCAAGCTCAATTCAACAAAATATGTTGTATGACTTTTTCAGACCTGGAGCCCAATCCTTAAAACGAGTTTACCAAATAAGCCAGGGTTATTTCAGTCAGCCTGACTCTTTTTTAGTTGATTTGGTTATTCTGTTATTTAGTTTGTAAATTGATTGACTGTGGGAATTCATTATGTCAAATATGGGAATTAATTATGTCAAATGTATCTCTCTAGTAATAATTTCTAACTGAATGCTTTGCCTTTCTGACTAAATTACAAGACAAAGACTTGAGTGTCTCTGTGTTCAGAGTGTTTCATGTTCTTTTTCAGTTTTCAGTAAAATGAAACCATCAGGGATTGTACCCAAGGTTTCTTTTCTCATGTACTGTTGAAGTACAATCACTCATCCTCAAACTTTAGTTCTCTGGAGATCACTGTTACATGCTTCTGAAATGTGTTAGAAACAGAAATGAGAGTAGATACAAAGCGAGGTCATATGTCAGTGCAGTTACCCTGAAACTTTCAGGGAGGAATAGAGCACTAACGCCTATCATGTGACATTTAGTTTAGAGACCGCAGGTGTCATCAAAGGGCTACACCAGACGTTTAGTCACCAGTATCTCCAAAAATGCAGGATCCTACCATCATAATGCCTTTTTTCATTTGCCCCTTCCTGCCTGGTAAACACCCAGGTCATTCCAACTCCTGATGCAGGTTCTCTGTTGAAACATTTGTACTCTCCAAAAACAATCCGAGATAACTCCAATGACATCACCAGACCTGACATTTTCAGCCAGACATTTTCTCATACTTGAAAAATCTCCTTCAAAGCCACAGATGAAATTGAACAGCTGTTTTCACCGGTAGACTAATACTCCCTGTGATGAGTAAACTGATCCTTACATGTGTACATTTGCTGTAGTGCCCCATAAATCAAGTCCATTTAAGTTATAAAACACACTTTATTTTAAGACAAACTGCATATTCTTACACAGTATATTGTCATTGTAAATTGAGAATCTTAAAGTCGAAATGTATGTTATTTTGGGGTAATCAATTGTTAGATTGTAGGTTTAGCAGCAATAAATCTGCAGGGATGACGTATTTTTGTAGGCCAGCGAGGAAGTTAACGTCGCCCTGGTTCCCTCGACAAAAAGTAAATGGAACTTTTCCATTGGATTTTGGATTATTGTAGAAAAGTTGCTCTGTGGCAAACCCAAAGTTTAAAAGAGACTCCTGCACACTGTCTATCTTGCAGAAAAGTCTCTTTTAAAACTGTAGAACAAAAATCTCTTAATCTTATGTTATCCGCAGAACTTATTTCAGGAATCTAACCAAAAACCCATTTAAAAAAAACCCATTGACTTTGAGACGAGGGAACTGGAAGTTAATTTCTTGGTTTTAGAACTCATTCCTCTACAATTTGCACGAAACTCTCCCTACAGACATGGTTGCAGTGCTCGGGGAGACGACGGGACACCTGGCGTTAATAAATCTCAGGGACAAGATGAGAAACGACCCCGAAGGCTACACGATCCTAACGTGAGTCACTGTAACACCAGTTCAGTGACTTTCTGATTTGAAATACTCTTCACCGTGGTCCGTGAATGACATTTGATTTAGTCTTACTTGTTATTGACTGGTTATTGCAGAGAAAGGCCCAGGATCCGGCTGTCTACACTTGATCTGAGCGAGATGGCCTCTCTGCCTGACGGCTCTTTTGGGAGAGAATACCTTCGTTTTCTGGAGGATAATGTGAGTCTTTATCAGATTAGATTAAACACATTTCCTCAGAATTCCCTCCTTTTTTTAAGTTTCTCTTTCATCTTCACTCATGCATTCACTTTCTTGTTCTGTCAGCATGTGACCCCCGACTCAAGGGCGAACGTGAAGTTTGTGGACGATGAGGAGCTAGCTTACGTCATGCAGAGATACAGAGAGGTCCATGATTTGCTGCACACCTTACTGGGCATGCCCACAAACATGCTGGGTGAGTTATTATAATATATAATTATATCTGTCATTATATTCAGTATTATCTGGCATCTATAAATCATTTCTGAGTCATTTCATTTATAGGAACTTGAGAGCCAAGAAGTTTTTAATTGCACAACAAATAAAGTCTCTCATAGAATTCCTTTTTTCTTAGTCTCTTCTGTGTTTTCCTTTCCATCTGTCTGTACACATCCCCTGCTTTTCAGAGCACTTCTCTATAAATTGTAGGTGTGAGCTTTCTGTTTTGCTCACCACATATTAGTATGGGTGTCACGATTTCAATTCTAAATCGAAAATCGATCAAAATGAACTTTCAATTTCAATTATCGAAATCGAAACCAGGATCAGCGATTTCCCCCATTGTAAGTAAATTATTTGAATTTGACCATATGGCCTTAGTGTGGTACATTAAAATATATATATATATATATACAGAGCCATCAGTGCTGGAAAAAAAAAAAGTTTAAATCGAAAATTGAATCGAATCGTGATCTTAAAATCAAAAGTTCAATCGTGGATTTGGAAAGTTGTGACACCCCTGCATGTTAGTGGATGTCACAATGAACTTTTCGAGGAAAGAGGAAAAAACAGGGTTTCACAAAAGTTCGTTTTGACACTTAACCGTCGACTTCCTTCTAGTTTTCTCTTCTCCTTTCAGCTTTCCCAAGCTTGGGTCGAGACCCAAAATGACATCACATCACAGGCCCATTTTTATTGGGTCGCCAATCGGCTGACTAAAATGCATAACAGTGCTGTGATTTATAAACTTTGCACACCGGAGTCCTCAGCTCATAGCATGATGCATTACATAAATGCAATCTTATCTTATCTTATTTTTTATTTTTTTATTTTGTAATTATACTGTTATCGGTGAATAGCACATTCATATATTGCACATTCCTGTCAATATGCCCTGTATATATTCCCTAAATTCTGCAGCTCTCATACAGAACGCACTGTT
>JAOVVB010234512.1:0-23551 GCA_028570985.1 Heterobranchus longifilis | reverse complement strand
GAGGGAGCTGTGTGAAATCTGATAAACTGCCTCAAGTGGTGTCACACGAGTCAGCGGTGGTTGGGGCTGGAGACTACAAGTTTGGTGTAGAGTTAGAAAAAAAGTAAGCTCTGTGGCCTGTTCCTAGCTACCCATCGACTTTGAGACGAGGGAACCAAAAGTGCAAAAATGCTAATTCATTTCTGGGTTTTAGGACTCATTCCTGCAGCGCTCTATTGTCTTTTTCCTTTACCTTAAACACAACTAGCCCAATTTCTTGTCTCTACATAACGCTGTTTCTTTCTGACAAAGGTTTTGTATGCTTCACATACCAAAAAAAAGCAGTCCTGTGGCAGTGCGGGGACTCCTGTCATAAAATCACCTCCTCAGTTGCCTGATAGGCCTGTGAAAGAGAAGCAAGTCCCTATAATAAGATGTCAATCAGCAGTCCACTTTGCTTCACTGAGGGAGCAAACGGCATCTACACACAGGAGCCCACCGTCGACAAGACCCCACAGTATCTCACTCGGCAGCACATCGGCATGCGGGTGCATGAGCTAAGTATCGTTACTGCAGAAAGTATGACATGAGGTGAAGAGTTAAGTGAAAATTAAGAGTCTAAGTAGAGGCAGGATGTAGACGGGAGGTGTCAGTGCACAAATGAAATGGGATAGCAAATCAAACTGATACAGTCAGCAAGTATAATGTGTGATTTGTCCTGGTGACATCTGTGCAAATGCATATGATGTCAAGTGAAAATGGAGTACCTCATCACGATCATGTTTTTTTAATATCAAAATGAAAAGCCTATAAATAAATGTCTGGCTTTTGTCAAAGTAAATTTCTCCACACAGTTTATTTCGTTGACATCCGGCTGTCCTTCCTGGGAGGTTTTGTCGGCAGCGATTTACATGAGGTGGATTTTTTTGCAGGCTAGTATTTTAAAGACAAGGCAAATGTATTTGTATAGCACCTCTCAACAGCACGGCAATTCAAAGTGCTTTACATAAGGTATTAAGAAAAAATATAAAAGAAACTCACAGCAATATAAAGACACAAATAGGATTTTAAAAAGGGGTAAAACAAAATAAAATAGGAGATAAAATAATCTAAAATAGAATAAGACAAACTGAAAAGTAAGACTAAAGATTATAGTGCGATGCAAGGTGCGAATACTTATTCCCAAGTTTATCTTAAAATAAAATGCAGTGGCAATCGTTTTAAACCCTGATTTAGAAGAATGGAGAGTTCTCTGGGAGTTATTGTTGAGGTGATGGTATTTTCTATTTGTCTTAATGTGGATGTTAAAATGTAGGCCCGAGTCCATGACTACAACCAGATTTCTGGCCTGGTTTGTGGCCTGTGCATAATTATGGTAAAACATTCAGCTGTTTTCCCTAATCTGCACTAGTGGGATGTAGATGTTTCACAGTAGAGGCCAGAGAATGACTTGAGGAACTCGCTCAGATGTGTAATAATTACCGATTGTCACAAAGTATTCCCTGTTTAAAGATAGAGATATTCATCTTGTGCCATATCCAGGATTTTCCCCAGATATGATGTTAAAAAAGTGCAGTCAACTTCTATTCCAAAAGAATCATTAACTCTTTAGTGATACGTGGAATTCCACGTGAAATCCCAAGGTTTTCACATCAGCTGCAACACTGTCACCTCCCAGTGCATACTGATACACATGGTGCAAAGTCTCATTTAACTATCTAACAGTGCAACCTAGAGCTGTATTATATTACATACAGTAGGCACATGTGTGTAACTGCAGAGGGAAATTAGACAAATGGCAAGGAAGAGATTGGATTAATCATATTTATGCCTATACTTAGCAAGGCACTACAACAATGAGACATGTTTTGTCCCTGCTTTTATCTCCGAGATAGGTGTGTTTTATTTGGGTATAAAATTCATGACACAAAGAATTTTCCACACTATGATTGTCTTTTTATGGTCAGATGCAGTACAGCTAGAAAACGGTACAAAGGGGAAGCGGCTTGACGAAGCACCGAGGGGGAAAAAATAAACATGTCAGCGTCGGTAGGAGGATATAAAACAAACATCTATTACCTTAAAATTTTTATGAGCACCCCAAAAGAAAGGAATTCAGCCTGGAGCTAAGATCTGAGAGGTCCCCTAAGTGTTGTGGATGCTAACTGCTGTGCTGGTCTTGAATAAAAGTATACTGTACATTAGGGCTGCTCGATTAATCGTTAAAAGATCGTGATCTCGATTCAGGCATGTACACAGTCTCATTTCTGAAAGACAACGATTCAGTCATATGTGCTTTGGGGAAGTTGCATATTTAGAATGAGTTCTCATAATAATAATAATAATAATAATAAAGGACCAAAATGATGGGAAATTGCGTAATTTTAATTGGAAAATGTAAAATGTACGACTAAACTCCCCACCAAATACATGCACATAAGTCGTCCACAAACTGAGGAAAACGCTGAAGACCTACTGAATCAGGACTGCACGATTAATTGAAATAAGATCGTGATGATCATATTGCTTGTACTGTCTGCATTAAGACAATATGGATTGGTGAAAATTGGTGTCCCTAAGAATTGTGGGAGAAAATCGTGATCTCAATTTTGAGTGGAAAAAAATGTGATTCTCATTTTGACCAGAATCACATCAAAAACTGTTACGTTTACTTACGCACGTGCACCCCGTCTCACAAGTTATTTTTAAGCTACAGACTCTTTGAGCAAAACTAATTGTACGATTACTGGAAAATCCCAAGGTTGGAATACTTTTGACCTTTGTTCACGTCACAGCGTAGCCATAGGACAACTCCGATAATCAACCTGAGCAGGGTTAACCAGTTAACTTTAAACACTGTCAATGATTCACAGCTGCCAAGGGTGGGGTCACCACAAGGCCACCGAACCTCAATTTCAGTGCAGTTATCAAGGCCACAAAGAGAGAAGGCAGCCAATTACAACAGTGTGGAGTGAGACAGTCACTCAGCTAAATGGCCTGCTCTTTGTCCACAGTAGGAAGCACATTCTGGGCTAATGGAACCAAGGTGAAAGGAGATAAAGCAGCAAAACACAATGTTGTTCTTGAGACTAAAGGACAACACAGGTGTCAGGGTCCACCGACTACAAAGGCCAGAGAGGACAACCTGTATCACCAGACAAATGCCACATACGGCTCCTTCGGGGAGCCACAATACGCCGTGACTGACAGTGATTGGAGGAGTCGAAAGGCTCAAGGAAGTGAGCTGGATCAACGTCTCCAGCCGACCCCATTCAGCTGTGTGCTCTCACATCCTTCATAATCCTGCCAAGAGCTGCCATTGTAAGTGTCCTTTGAATGAGTCGCCGTCAATCCCCAGATTAGCCAAAGTCAGATGTGACTGGAGGCCACAATGAGGGATGAGACTTAAATTATTCCTTTACCAGTGCAAACACATGCTGTGTGCTGTATGGTTTTTCACAGTGGCGTATTACTATGGAGTATAAAATTCAAAAAAGGTGCTGTTTCGTACATCTTAATGTGCTACATACATTTGAGTCTGTACCTGTAAACGAACACTCAACATTTAGTTTCCTGCCTGCAGACTCAAGTTTGTATATTCAGTTTAATGTTTGCAAGCTTTTACCATTCATCCATCTTTAATTCCATGACTTCGTTAGATTTATGCATTTCAAGTAGAGAAGTTCAGATACCGAGTACCGATCCGATACCAGTGCATTTAAAAAATAACACATATAACAGCTGTATACTACTAACTCTGTAGGGATATGATATGATTGCTATCATTGTTGTATGACCTGGTTCAGGTTAAACTCTCTACAAAACATCAACAAATACATACAGAGAATGGCTGCCATAGAACTTTCTTTTATTATCTAGTTTGAAAGTCAGACATAACTGAAAAAGAACATAAAAAAACCTTATGTAATGCTGTCTAGTCTTTGACCGCCTGCACACACCTCACAGCTTGTGAAAGTCAACTTGCAAGCATGAAACCTAACACACAAACTCGTAAAACAGAATACTGGCAGAATCCTAAATGTTCAGACTTTAAAAAAAAAAAAAGAAACCTGCCAGCTTTCAACACAGCAGGATTTCCTCCAGTGTATCGCAAGCCCTGCGGCCTGCCGGGCTTAAGTTGACTCCCTGCCGGGCCTAAAAGTATATTTTCAAGCACGTCTTTTTGAATTACATAATATTCCATATATTTCTCCTTAAAGCATCTAATCATATCTGATATTGATCCCCTTTTAATCTGTATAATCGTCTCCTAAACAAACAATGTGATGCTGTAATATAAACATGATGGAGCTCAGTACGGGGTGCAGCACATAAGCAGTAAAAAAAAAAAAAACTGTATGTGAGATGCATCACTTGATATAATGCCAACTGAACAGTTGAGCGTACAGTATGTGACAGCTTATGCGTGCTATCACTTGCTACCACACCATCCTGTTTCCTGACGGTCTGACATGTAGAGGGAACCACAAGCCAACGAGAAAAACAAGGCTGCTGCTCGGCTGTGGAGCACATAAGCCAGCTCTCCAATAGCAGGCTGGCGACAGGCTAATTGGTGCTCAGCAGGGGTAGAAACAAAAGCGGCAGTGATGTCACTCCCGGGCCATGGGGGACTCCGTCCCAGCCTGTATGGCCACCCTTTCTGCCCCCTTCCACCCATTCACCGCTAACAACTCCCCTGCTAACACAACGTCTAAATGTGTATCACTGCAGCAGTGACAAAGAATGATAGTGTTACCCATTTAAGAGGCGCTCTGGTCAAGACTGCCTATGAATAGCTCTCTCTCACTTCCCACAAAGTTTCCCAGAATCCCTTGCTATAATAACGGGGTTGTCATTCACCCCCATTAGGTGTCAGGGTTGTGCAGAGGCCTCCCTGTGATTCTTGTTTTTGAGGTATATGCCATGTTAGACACCCCCCCCCTTCCCCCCCGCAAAGCAGACGATAAAACAATGGCAGTCTTTGTTTCTCTCCCCACTTTTCATCAACGGGGGGGTGGGTGAGCCGGTCTCAGTGTCGGACAGAAACAAGTGCAGCCTCTCCGCATTCACGGCTGTGCCAGCTAGAGATGTCTTTGGAGTGGCACAAAGAAAGCAATGCTGTCTTTTGTGAGAGACAAGCTGGGTATCACTGCCTGGTTTTCCCTCCCTCCCTCCGCTGACCGATGAAGTCTTGTGTTGACTCATAAACGGTGCTTCACCCGCTCAAGTCCCCTTCCTTTCATCACTCCATCTCTCCAAACGTGCCCATTTATCTTTCTCTCCCAGAAGGGTGACTTGTTGTATTCTAACAATTTGCCCTCTCTGTCTTACTCTGTCACTGTTACTGTCACTCGCGCAAACATTGGTGGTAATAAAACCCCATGCAGAAATTCACAGGGTCCAAGCAGCGTGGAAACATGCAGTCGATCGGGCAGTGTTTTTGTCCCACACGCACACATAAAAGGAAACACTAAAAAGTGTTTTTGACAAACGCATACAATTAAATCAGCGATGGACTGCTCTTGTTTGGGTATAACACAGTCTAGGTAAAAATACACCAGAGAGAAGCAGCCAGTATTATTAAGAATAAACAACCCCTATTCATCAGACACCCTAATTACACTTGGAAATGTGACATTACTCATTGTGCTTTTTAGTGCCATGGTCTCTGTGGAAAAGAAAAAAACTAAAAGGAGAATTCAGCAGTTGGTCTTGTACATGCAGATACAAAGTCAGGAGAACAAAGAAAGAAAAATATCAAAATAAGGTATGTTACAACTCAGTCTCCATCCTCACCAAGTATTTTTAGCCAGACTTTTATTCCATGTTTTTGTCATTGATAACTCAGTGATGCTAACTGGCAGAAACAGAGATCGACAGCGTCTATTAGTGAATATCACTGTACTGTCCATGTCACCAGATGGAGCTCCTTCGTTATCCCCGTCCTCACCGCCAGGCATCCCAGCAAGCCGAGCGTGCCCCGTGCGCCTCGACAAGCAAATAGGCCACTTCACTTCACCGTGGCTGTAATTGGAAAAAAGATGGGCCTCTGCTCGGAGAATATTGCACCTGGGCATGGCAGTCAAATCGGATGGCTCAATGATAAATCCGATGTATATTCTGCAGACAATTTACCTAAAGCCCCTCTTTTTGACACCTGGGCCTGCCTCCATCCCTGGGGTGACATTACATACCTCAACCCTCAGTGAGGTGCTCTGAATTCACCTGCTTGGCAGGCTGCACAGTTACTGCGATTACTGTGGCGTGGTACTGCCATGGGACATCAAATCAAAGTATTAAAAAGTGCATTTGGCAAGGTCAAAGTGCAGTTTACATCAAGATGTGTTTCAAGACTACACAAATCCATTTATAGATCATAACTACTCAAATGATCATCTAAACGATTGAATGACCTACTTATCATGTAGTAAAACATCCCGTGCATTTCTCTCGGTGTATATGTGTGTGTATTGTTTCATGAAACCACATTTGAGATGCGTAAATGGTCACTCAGCTTCACTTTCCTCTCATTGGGAAAATGTCCACCGACGCCAATGTAAGAAATTATTGTGTTCATTAGTCTGAGCATCTCAGGTTTCCATTTCACCTTGAATGCATCACCACGGTCTGTAATGTAGCATAAATCAGCTTTTGAGCCTGAAAGCATAAAAAGGGCACTTAATGTGCCTCATTTGCACGATACAGCTATTTGCGTAAATTCAGATCTTTATGTTTCACCACAGACCTCTATGATAGAGATAACCTGCTATCTTTTACAGCCGTTAAGACTCAACGGATGCAATCTTGGGTTCGGTAAGTATAGGATCTGTGCATAAACCTTTTGAACTCGCCTCTCCCTTGGGATTTATGTTATTCCACAGGCAACAACACTACAGTTGCTCCTCATTAGGAAAATCTGGAAAGTGAAAAAGGCATGGTTTTGCTCACAGAGGCTGGAGGCAATTGTGCAATGTCAGACCCCCACATAGATCAGTTAGGTCGCTCAGTTCACTGATATCTTTAGCTAATCCTCAGAGAATTGAAAACATCACACACAGGAATTTTCTGTTTCGGCCACAGTATGTTTGTGTTGTTAAGATTCCCCTCGCCGACCCCCTCTAAGCCAGCTGTCTCTTACTGCACACAGCAGCTTTTGCAAAATATTACATGTGTCTGCTCTCTTCGGTATCAGTAACCAGGAAAATAGAAATCCCTAAACCAATACACACTGAAACACACTACCTTTGTGCAGCTGAAACTAAGAGATATGAACAAAATGATCGCAAGCATAAGATAAGCAGAAAATGCAATCCAAAATGCACAACATAGATAGATAGATAGATAGATAGATAGATAGATAGATAGATAGATAGATAGATAGATAGATAGATAGATAGATAGAAATTATTAAATAAAGAAGATTGAACTACAATAAACATGTCAAAGTTAAAGTTAAACTGCACAGTAGGGGCCAAACATTTGTTGGTTCCCGCTTCTCAAATATAAGGACTTTTTCTTTGTCGACATGATAGTAAACTGAACATCTTTGTTTTTGCTGTGTTGTTGACACAAAGCAAGACATTTGAAGGCATCACTAAAGCCTGTGGGAAATTATAACTGGCATTTTCCATTGATCTTGTAAATAAAAGTTAATTGCAGCCCTGCTAACGATTATTTAATCAGCACATCAATTTCCCAGAAGCCAGGTTTTTCATGCACAGCTCGTTGTGTCCGACTTGTAGCTCAAAATCCAAAGATATTCATTCAGCTTTAGATACGACATTGACAGAGACTATGCAGTTCAGTTAATAAAGCCATTTTTGGTGCATTTAACGTCCCTCCCAAAAAGCTATAGGTTAATTCTTTTAGCTTTCTACCCACAGGCAGGAGAAGCTCAGAGGCCGTGCCTCAAGCTACAGTAACGGTTCTCACATCTGGCTCTTGATGCAGGCTCTTCAACTCTTATATATGCTAATGCAATGTGATAGGGAGGTATAAAATCTTCTTGCAGTTGCTATCCAAGTCTGAATCACCAAAATGAGACAAGCCATCTGCCAGTGTGTCCCTTTATGAGCTTGATACATTTCTGCTTCGACACTCCAGCAACTAAATAACCTCCAATACATTTAGGGACCCACCAAAAAATCTCATCGATATTCTTCATCTATAAATAAACAAAACAATAAGTGTTTTCGGAGTGGAGGAACTTTTTCAGAGTTCTAAGAATCCTCTTTTTCTTGTGTGCGCACCGTAAGAACTATGAATGATCGTAGTTCTTAGAAGGCCATTTTAAGGGACTTTTTTAGCTCCTATTTCAGAGTATACTCTCCCTGCACAAGAGGAACCGTGAGTGACGTAAGTGTACGGTTATTGATCCAGAGACGTTAAGTGTATGTTGATTGGTCGAACACATCCAATGCAGCACCGGCAACCGCCATTTTTAAAAATCTGTTAGCCGTGTAAACAACGGACAACACGAAACAATGAAAAAAAATGGAAGAAAACACGGACAGATGGATTGAAAGTGAACATTTATATGACAGGGTAAATACAAGGTTTTGACTCGCGAGAGTCGAAATCGAGAAGCCAGCCGGCTGAACGTTACGTCACTTCAGCGTTTCGGTGCGGTGCGAATGCAAACAGAAGAAAAAGCCTGAGAAGGCATGTAGTTCTTGGGGGGAGCTCTCGAGTGGGCAGTTCCTCTCAGAGAGTCCCCAGAAAACACCATATGTCACAGGTGATGTAAATTTATTTTAGCTGCGGAGTGAGCGCATGGCGGGGGTGCATCTCCGAACCATTTGAGGACATTGCAGAAACTGTTTGTCATGATCAAAGTCTGCAGAGATTAGGTAAGCAAAGCAAAGTGTCCACCAACATGTACACTCTGCCACTATACGTGTCCTTGCCCCCCCCCGCCCCCTCAGTGTAAATAACCTGAGTGTCAGCCGCTGACCCGACAGAAAATTGCCTTATTGATCCCCACAGCGATGCTCCAGCGTGGCCTTTTCTCCTCAGGACCCACAGCAGCAGTTTTGTCAGAGGTACTGTAGGGGGAACTGTACTGGAATAAGCCTTTGTATGTGTGTGTGTGTGTGTGTGTGTGTGTTTGGGTTAAAAGGTTTATTGGGAATTGGGAGATTAGATGGTCCTGCTGAGTCATTTTTCCTCTGACTCTGGTGAGGCACATGGGAAATCGCTTTTGCAGATATTCAGTTCCCCATGGAAGTAAAAACGGGGAAAGAGCATGCATGGCGTACTGAGCTGTCTCGGGGAAATACATTCCTCTACCAAACCAAACACACACGCACAAAACAAAAGACATGCACTTTCTTCCTTTTTCCATTCTGTATACTTAGCTGTAATCTACAGGAGACCCCTGGAGTGAGGCAAAACGAGGGCCCGTCAGTCCTCTCTTTGTGCATTCAGCCCGGGGGCACTGTTTAATACACCTCAGAGGAAAATGCAACGCTATGCATACACACACAAACACCAATCTGTGCTGGAAAGATTTTGCTTTGCTTCTCTCCCACAACGGTGATCCAACATTTGAAAATATCTTTTCTATCTGTCTTTTGTTTTCCCTTTGCATTCAGGCTGCTCTCGTTTATAAACCGTCAGGTGAGAAGTAGGTTGGGGAGGCTGGCTGCTATACGCTTGTGTCTGCCCCAAAAATATACTCTGTCAGTAAAACCCCAGAACTCTTTCCTAACTCTAAATGTTTGAAGAAGGTAGAGCAGTGCACTATTTCATGCCTTTTTAATGCCGGCGTACTCAAGGTGCTCATCGGCATGCCATGGGGTAACAGAGCAAAAGTGAGTTGTAACTCGGCAGCAAAGAGGGGACGCCTATTCCAACTCAAGCTGGGGGGGAAAAACTAGGGTTTGAATTAAGGGACAGCTTGGGGAAATTTATATTTCTTTCCCCATATGAGAAAGAAATATGAATGTCAAGGCTCCTGTGTTATTTTACTTAACAAAATTGGACCTTCTCGTCAAATTGAATGACCTCATATTATATGGCTTCACCCTTTCTTGGTAGCTTTAAAAAAGTATTGCAATTTATTATTCTATTTCAAGAAAAGTTCTAAACGTTGCAAACGTGAGCAATTCTGCAGTTTTGCACGGCTTTCTACAGAAGGCAACTGGAGCTCTGAAAAGTTTATGTTTTCATTTAATTCTACTATGGGCTAAATGTCACTTTGAATGTCTCATCAAATTTAATTGTTGCACTTAATTTTCTATATCTATGATAATCAGAGCTCAAATCTTTTTAGCAAAGGGAGAGATATTATCTGAACAAGATTACGGACGATTACTGAGATCAAATGTTTCTTTGGCATGTTAAATCAGTTAGATAAGTAACATACTCTATTTGAATGAAGTGTAAGATATTAAAAACTGTTTTATTGAGGTTTATGGAACAGTTAATTTGGTAAACAGATGTTTTTTTACACATGTCCTTTGAGTGGCAAGAACTAAATTAAAACCAGATGTCACAAATGACCCTGGGGACTCATTCAGATCCAGAATTCAAACGATCAACAGAAAGAGAAGAGGAGGTCGAAGGAAAAGGCTGCGGGATTATGAGGTTAAGAGTGAATGATGGAGGAAGGAGGGAGTGAAGGAGTGGTGACTTACAGCTCGCCTTTAGCTAAGAAAGCAGAATGTTAGTGCACGCACACACAGCCACATGACTCATAAATCGCAATTGCTTTCCTGGTGTTGTCCAATAAAATAAAGCTGTACTCCTAGCAGAATGGGGGCGGGAGACTACAAAGTGCTGAAAGGGCACTTTCCAAGTGCTGCTCTCCTGGACCTTTGAAGTGTCAATAACAAGCTGCAGGAAATTCCTATCCCCGCTTCCTGCACTGTTTTTATTTTGCGTGGTTGAGTGTGAGGTGACCTCTGACCCTGATATGCCCGAATGTGCTGAGGATGACAACGAGAAGTCAGATAGGCAGCCAGCTGACATGGATAATGTTGATCTTTGAGGAAAAACACCACCACTGCTGAGTCCACTTCCTGTTTCCTGCTTCATATCTGGGAAAAACCCCTGGGCCATTGTTTCCAGCTGCTCAGCCAGTAACACTGAAGAGCTGTATCTGTCACTCAGGGGTAGTTTGAGGCCGCTATAAGACTCACTGATGTCTCTATAGTTTATGGAGATGGATCACTAACACCTATTGAAAATAACATGATGAAATCAGATCGGAGACACAGTGGGGTGCAATTCTGCTCTGGAATAGGGCTGCACAATATATTGTTTTTTCATCACAATATCAAGTAATAAACATCGCAAAAGACTGCGGCACATCGCAAGAAACACTCAGGGATTTTTGGAGTTAGTTAAAGAAAATATTAGTATAAAACTGCACTTTAAATTGTAAATATTCTTTTTTTATGGTGCATTTTGGTGCATTTTATGGTGCATTATTTTTTTTTTAATTCAACAAGCACTTTGTTGTATTTTAGCAGTATTCTGAAAGCAGCAGAACTGAGTACACTTTATTATTTGTTTATTTATCGCAAGGAATATCGTCATCACGATATTCAACCCCGTTATCAAATATTGCATATTTTCCTCATATCGTGCAGCCCTGCTCTGGGCACACCTGTAATTATCCAAATATAGTCTGCAAAGAGGTGTGAGTGGTGGGGACAAAACTCTATGGTAATTTATTCTAAGAAAAAGCGGTTAGAGAGGATATAATGTGCATTAATGCAGGTCAGGCAAAAAGGAGAAACACAAGAGCATGCATTTATGTGTTAGTGAGGGAGAGCGGCCGTTAATGAACTTCATCAGCCCATGTGTGCGTGACTGCACAGAGGACGAGACCATTCAGAATGGCTAGGTGCTACAGTATGCATACCAAAATAATACACCCGAGTGACATGAGAGATGAACTCATAGAAGAACTGCAAAAGACACGGCTGTTCGAGGTGTTAAGAGCATTTAGAAACTGCACTGTTTATGCTAATGCGTGTCAAGAGACTGCAGGTACCCAGAGGCGTTGGCACATCCATGTTCGAATGTTAAGTGGGTGAAAAAAGGGCTGATTCAGCACTAATATTACTGGAGGGGCGCGGCAAAAGATATGTCTATGGCAAGAGACAAAGACAAGACAGGACAAGTACATAGACTGTATAAAAAGGTGGACGGAGCTTCCCGGGCCTGAAAAATGAAGCCAATGTGGAAGAGCCTTAAAGCTGTATTCTTTCAAATAGCCAAGTCAGATTGTATAGAAGTCTATGGGAAAATGACCCTACTTCTCACTTAATGTATTACCTCAATAAACATTTTCCTAATGTGTTTATGGTCTCAATCACTAGTTCCAAGTCTTCTTTAATACAACATGGTGCTCATTTAGTAAATTATGGTCCCATTTAGAGGAAAATAGACAATAAAGCAGGGTATGCTTTAGGGCGTGGCTACACGCCGACCTGTCAATCAAGATAGAGGCTTAGCAATTCGTATCCATTTTTTGTGTTGTCAGTGTTTTCGTCTTAGAACTTTGACACTTTCACAGTGTGTTTTCAGTTCATGAAGTCGGCAAGTTTCCCTCTTTAGCGTTTAGACAACTCTGGCTTAGTCACATCATCCTCCCCAGATCCGCCCTCTCAAATGTGGGCTCCAAAAAACCAAGATGGCGACGGCCAAATGCCAAACTCAAGGCTTCAAAAACAGTAGTCCACAAACCAATGAGTGACGTCGCTGCTGCTACGTCCATTATTTCTTACAGTTTATGGACAAGTAAGAAGAATTAGAAGTGGAACTGGGAGATTTTTCAGAAGAGTTGTGCTAATTTTAAGAAGATCAATATGAAATAACCATAGCTAATTCTTCATAAGTTCTTCACAACAAAAAAAAAAGGCACAGCTAAATCGTAAAATTGGAAAGAAAATTAATTAAAAAGAACTGTTTCTGTCATGGAGACAGCTGCTCCATCCTCCTCCCTTCCGCCTCTAGTTCATCTGATTAATCTTTGTGTTGTGCACACAGTGCTAACCTCCGCCGCCGTTCCAGACCCACTGATTCGCACCTGCCCACCAGGCACCACTATTAAATTTCCCACATCAACTCATCACCTGACCCAGCCATCTGCCCACTCAGCTGCTCCTCATTCCCAATATACAGTATATATAGAGGATAGCTATCAGTTACACTGTGTCAGATCGTCAAGGTTGCCTTAGTATTCCAGTACTTACAGCTACGCCTCTTTACTTTGTGCCCCACAGATTCTTTTTGCTTGGTTCTGACTTCTGGTCTTCTTCTTACCAATCATAAGCCTGTCTTTTGATACGCAAGTCCATTTTTACCACACTTAAGGCTAATTTATGCTCAATGTTAGATACGGATACATATATACGGGAATAATAACTAAGAATGAAAAACAGCCGTTTCACTATATATTAAGGCTTGTTCCTTTGCACTGTCCCTGTTAAATGAACCAATAAATAAATAAATAAATAAATAAAGACTTTGTAGTTCTTTTTCCACTTCAACCATGGTCGTGATCTTGAAAGTTAATTTGTAAGGATGCATGAGGCACCCTAAATGTAAATCTCTGTATAACCCCTGAAGGATGTGGAAATACTGCAGGCACACTTGACCTTTTACCATCACTTTAATCACACGGGGGGACCGTGTTACATTAGATTAAGAGTGGGACACCCCAAGGAGACCGTAAAGAAAGGATAGCTTGTGATATATCCTCAAGGTTTAAGTGTTCAGGACGCTACATTAGAAACGGACATTTTTGATTAAGAAAATAAAGACTCCGTGCAAAACCCATGGCAACAACTCATGAATGTAGGTCTTTCTTTGGAAAAAAGGTTTTATCCAGTAATATTTAGTCTGTATATTTTAGTGTTCAATGGTGTGGGGGAGTAGATGAGCGTATTAAACAGCAGCCAGCTACCCTCTCCCAAGTCGATGTGCAGCTTCCTACGCATTGGAACAGGATTAGAGATGGAGTTTAAATTTATGAATTTTGGGTTGGGGTTGTTACTGTGCGGCACCGGCAGGCAGAAAGTGCAATTTTGGTAAAAAAAAAAAAAAAAAAACAGACAGTGGCGACACAACAATTCTGCCAGGAGCAACAGGTACAAATTAATAATGGTAATATGGTGCAGTCAAAAATATGTTGGTGGTTGTTTTTTTTTCTCCAGGTAGAGTTTATTATCCAAAGTCCAATAACAATAAAATTTTTACAGCTGCTGTGTGAATAAAGTGAATGTTGGATCCACAACAACTAGTCCAATTTAATTCCCTCCTGACTGCAGTACTGAAGACACTAAAGCTGTCACAACTCTCCAAATCCACAATTCCATTTGACTTTCCATTTTAAGGTCACAATTCGATTGGATTTTTGATTTAAACATTTCTTTTCAGCACTGACTGCTATGTCATTGTTAGATTGTGGAGTCTTAATTCGTAAAGATCAAGCGATCATTGGTTTTATGTCCTGACCACTGTCATTTACATTTTTTTTTAAATTATTCTTTAAAAAGATACATGGTATCAAGTGGTATTTACCACCATATTTTTGAATGTACCACAAATGGATAGCTACATAAGTAATGTAGCTCACCACCGTGTGTATGTCTTCTGATGTTAGTAACATTAGCTGTGTAGCTAGCTATGTGTTGTGGTGGACAGACTTAGAAATGGCCACGCTGGCATTCAAGTTGGCTAATCATAGCAGTGAGGTGGAAATTATAGACTAATTTAAAAAAAGAATGAAATATGCCACTTCTCATAGCTATTCTAATGTGCTTTGTGTGTCTATTTTTCAGGAGGCAAAGCAGTGTGGAGGACTTTTTCCACAAAAGCAACTCAAATCCATGCACACCCCAGATGGCTGCTCAGCTTTCTAACAGCATCTTACAGATGATCATCAAAGATTTGAGACCTGTTGCTGTTGCGGAGGATTAAGGTTTCCGTGACATGATCAACACATTTCACGCAGGGTATACACTTCCGTCCACTTTACAGACTTGATGGAGAAGAAATACGAGGCTACTCCCGAGAGTGAAAACCGAAATAAAAAAATGGTGCATCAAAAAAAAGACCACAGATGCCTGGACAAGTATTGCCACAGAGGCATACTTAGGAGTCACCTGCCACTGGAGAGATTTTATGTTGGACTGTAAAAACGGAGAGACTTTTTTTTGTTGTTGTGGAATATTGTCCTGCAGTGCATGAGCCTAATTTATATTTGTACAAGAGAAAAGTTAATTTAATAAAATATTGAAATGATCAAAATTGAGTACTAATTTCCACCGATTTAGAATCAAAATCGTGACACACCTAGAAGACGCTTTCATCAAAATACACAGAGAACACACTACATTATGTCCAGGCACACACACACACACACAACACAACACGTCATGTTCTTCTGATGACCTAAAATGCCTTTGAAGCCAGTGTTTACATGAACCTCATGCCCTTTTGTGCATGTTGATGAGATTTGTAGAACCGACAAACAATCAGTATCACCTGATTCTGAGAGTGAAATCACTGCAAGCGATTAAATACCTCAGTTCTGCATATTTAGCTCCATCATGCCTGAGCATGCTGCAACACACAGCCAAGCAGCATGTCTAACCTTTCACAGCAACATGCCTACAATTTGCCCTGCTGTGTTATACATTTCTAACGGCCGCTGTAATCACTTTGTGTCACTGTCATCATTGGAAATTGAGACATCACAATGTGAGAGAGCAATGATTACAGTCCAGATTATAATGTTAGTGAGCGAATCACCATGGCCTCTAACCAGCAGTGCTAACAGTGCATCCTAACATGAGCACCATCTGTGTCACTGGGCAGGATGATGGGAGTCGGGCAGACGTGAAGGAAAATTATCCGTCTCTCTCTTGACAGGCAAAGTACAGCAGCACAGCATTTCAAATACAGTAGGACAGCCGGGACAACAAGCTAGGGAGTGGAAAAGCGGGAGCAACAGAGTGAGATTGAAAAAGACAGATGAAGACAGTAAGGAAGTGGAAGAGATGGCGAGAGAGCGATGTGAAAGTCATATAAAATAGTGTGCAGTGAGAAATGCAACAGAACTGGAAGTGTGGAGGAGGAGATTGAAGACGAGGCCTACAAACAGAAAGCCGAGACTCCCCTTCGTTCACACTCGCCATAAATTATTAATGCGAGCACTGAACAAATGAGTTCAGCGCACAGGGAGGGGCAGATGAATCGCACAGTGTGAGTCCCCCAAGATAACCTCCAAAAATGGACTAGTCCCGAGTGGCCAGAAGTGACAGAGTGCACACATGCATGAACACTAGATATCAGCCGTAGGTCATGGTTTATCAAGATCAGTCACTTCTTCTGAGCATGTTTTTTAGAACACGGTTAAAACACGGTTTTCACAAACAAGTTGCTAAATCAGCAAATGTAATCAAGCTGATTAATCCTTTCAAACTAGTGAAACATGTCAAAGTAAAGGGTGCAGCGTGTACTATAAAATGACAGCAGAATTCAGCTCAGAGTGCAAGCACAGCACTGTTAATGCTACAGTGTTAATGGATACTTCCATAAAAGCTCATGTTGTTTTGTGTCTACCAAGGTGTATGTGTTTTCACAGAGTGTGCAGCAAAACAAATCCCTAGACTTTAATTGCAATCATCTAAAAAAAAAAGATGACTGAAATTATATCAATCATACCAAAGTGATTCCAGATGCAATCCCATTTACTGAAGTAATAATAATAAAAGCCATGATCATTTTTTGTCATTTTTAAGGACACATTCCCTCCAGTTGGATACGCTGCTTGTCTTTGTCTTCTCTGAATTGTCTCTAGTTTGTGGTTGTAATGTTTCGTGAGGCTGTGATTACCTAGAGGTCACAACAGGTCATTTTGTACAGTGAGGTCAAGTTTTTTTTTTTTTAAATGGTCTCACTACAATGAAATGAAATGGCTACTATGGGGACTAACATCATCACACATGAATACAATTGGGGTTATTGAATCCAGTACCAATTTATGCAATTCCAAGTTTAGGGATGCAGAGATAATAAAATATACTATTTTAGAATAGCTGAAAATAACACATCTGTAGTGCATGAGGAAAAACTGCATGTTTTTTGCCAACAACTGCATGGGATTAGCATAAAGTGGGTATGTCTGTAAAGGGGAGACTCATGGGTACCCACAGAACCCATTTTCATTCAGATATCTTTAGGTTAGAGGTCAAGGGACCCCTTTGAATGTCCATGCCAGTTTTTCCCAATGGATTCCTGAGGTTGTCTAGTTTCATATGATACCAGTATCTTCACCCTGAGCCCGCTACAGCGTCTAAAAGACAGAATTTTGGCCCGGGGCGTTATTAAGAGGTGAAATTATTCTGCTTTTCGTCCAACCAACATTCCAAAATCCAAATGGCATTATGCCCTGCGCTATTTTTCAGTATTTTCTGACATTTTATTGACCAAACGATTAATCAAAAACAAGCGGCAGTCGGCTCAATCGATACTGAAAGTAATCATTAGTTGCAGCCCTTATTTAAGTAATTTTCTTACAACTCAACCCCACAGCAGTTTGTTTAGGTTCGAGTTTACACTGAATGTTAAGTCTCCAAAATGTTTCTGAGCAACACTCGTGGAATACGGCTGGCAGATCGGTATGTGATGCCACTGGAGTCGATATTTCCAAACCTCTGAAGAAACACTTTAGCATTAATATGAATGGTGCTTTTTTGTCACCGTGCCAACTGCCTATGGCAGCCTGTGCCCAACAAGAGCCCTTTGTTTGTTTTAGTTTGGGCTTTTCTGCTCTGTTAGCTCTTTTAGCTGTGTTAGCATTGCAAGTTCACTCATGTGTCGACTTCTCTGCTAAAATAAGTCAGTCCCCCCCGGCCCACAGAGCAGACCCCTGCGTGTGTGATAGCACTGCTGTTGCAGGCATTGTTTCAGATCCGAGCAGAGCAAAAACACACGCATCAAAATCTTGGCCAGCCGCCTTGATGAATACAAAACACAGCTGAGTCTACTTTGCACGATGAAAAGCTCCTCTTGTGGGATATAAATTCATTATCACTTATGAATGCAACATATCAAGCTCAGCGCTGCTCTTTCCACAACTGACGGAGATCACTGAGGTCAAAATGTTAAGCCTAGATTTTTTAACATGCATTTTAACGTTTTCTTTTTGGTAAACAGCCGCTAAAAACCAGAAACCATGATTCCTTCTACTTTTTGCTTTACTGCTGTTGATCGTAGACCTACTTCAGAAATGCACTAGTTAAAAAAAATGCATTTTTATAAATGGATAAGCTTTGGTGCAGGGGTGTCCAAACCTTTTTGCATAGGGGCCAGATTACATCATGTGGAAATACCTGAGGGCCACATTAGATTAGAACCAGCTGCTTCTCATATCATATGGGTTATTTTAAAAAAAAAATACAATACAATTGTACTCTAAGGATTTTATTTTAAGTGCCATACTAATACATGTATGTGTCACGCTCCCAAACCAGAAACACATTAGTTCCGCCTGTGTAGTTCCTACTTGGTGTAAGGTGAGCGGAAAAAATGCTGCACATAAAATATTGTGTGGCGGGCCACGTATAGTATATTTTCAGAGACATTTCAAATAAAAATCTGTCCGAGTTTGGACATGCACGGTCCAGGATGTAACACGACTGGCACTGTTGGGCGTAATTATTTAAACATATGCATACAATCGTCTGACTGGCCAGACCATAAATGCATCCAATCCAATTAGCCCCATTACTTAAAAGCCTGCCTTCTCACTAGTAGTAAATTATACATCAACAATGTTGCCTATATATACACGGGTCACACAAAGGGCAGAAGACGTGACACCACGTCACACGTCACGATCAGATAGGGAAGCCTTCATTTACAACCGTGATTAAGCACACTTGCATCGGATGTGTCCAGCTACACTGTAGATTACAGAAAATAATTGGTCCCTCTTGCCAATCAGAGCTTTGCACCCTCCCAGTCCAGTATCTTTTCTGATTAAATAGGCTACTACACAATTGGCATTTTTGCAGCATCTGCAATTTTTCTAGCACCTCTTGAACACACCTCTGAGCAATGCCTTGAATATCCATTCAGAACTCTTATTCCATTAACATTTTATATTGTCACTCCGGTGTCCTTTGCTCCAGCAGCAAATATTTCCCTATCTGATTCAATTACAGCGAGATGGGCCGACTGCGACAACCTGAGGGTCAAACAGGAAATCATTTGGAAAAATTACAGCTTATCAGGGTTTTAAGAGCTGCGTACATTGACAATGCCGTTCAGTTAGATGCTCGGAATAGAAGACGGTTTGTTTCAGACGGCGGTCTGAGAAGTGGGTTAGGGAGGTAGAATTACAACACTTTATACTCTCGACAAAAATACTGAAGAAGCTAAAGAAGCAATAAAAACATCTGCCTCAAGGTAGACTGAGGTAGAGTTTCTAAAAAAAAAAAGTTAATAACAGGGAAATACGACAATGAAGAGATAACACAAAAACTATGGTATCAAATATCCTCCTCCTTTAGAGGCTGACAAAAAGGCAGTGATGCCAAATAATTCAACTAAACAGGTGTTTAACTTTAGCATTTAATATATATTTTGCATGTAAATACGTCCCCCGGGGGAAATGCCCTCACAACCTTTTGTGTCTATAAAAAGGTTGACAGCTAGTTTGCCTCTGCCTCCACAGAACAGCATTTTCATGCTTCATATGCCAACAAATAAAATCTCAAAAGGGCCCTATAGGCGGTAATAATATTGTGAAAAAATACACCAAACAAGATGTGTTCTCCACTACATTAACAGGCAGAATCTGGGACAGGTGTTGGATGGACCTGTCGGATTTCATTCACTCGAGTCAGCATATATAGTTGCTTCCTGTAAAGACTCAGTGGGCCTCAAAGGTCCACAAGCAAACTGTGTTTAAAACATCACACATGCATAAAAACACACACACACACACACACTGCATTGCTCTCATCTGCTGCAGCGTCCTGCTGGCCTCGGCCTTTCAGCTAATGGTCACTGCAGAATTAATTGCAACCATCCATCTCATTTTACTTGGAAAATACAATGGCAACGCTGCTTCTAATGTCACGCCACAGATTCTCACACACACTCAAACACACACACTCATGTTTTCCCCTATAACTGCTAGACATGGGTCTGTTTTTCATTTACCTTCACAAAATGTTTTCCATGAGCCTTAAGTCATCTTTTGAGAGCAAGAATGCCTGGGTTTGTGGAGGAAAGAGGGTCCACAGATGATTTATGTCTCACCATGTACACTCCATTCTGTGACAACTGCTGAATAATAACTTTCATAAAACTTCATAAAACTAAGGTTTATTCCGAAGGGGTTTCGTTTTTTGTAGCTGCAGCCATTGGTTCTAACAGTTTGCAACAGTAACATTACACTTATCAAAGTAACTGAGATGTGGGAAGCAACATCAGTAAAAAAAACATGACTTTCGGTTGATGTTTTTAAGAGATCTGAGAGAGCAGAGAAAATGTTTGCATATCTAAACAAAGGGAACATCTGAAGCTTTCCATGCAAATACTTTTCATCAGGCAAAAAAAAAGCTGATTTGTGTACTTTGACACCCTTTGTGCTGCTTTCAAACAAAGCTGAACGCATGCTTCAATAGAGCTCCAGGAGTTGACGTCACGCAACCCTGTAATCAACAGTCAGCATCAATAAGCCGCCATTTTGGCAGGAGGAAAGCAGCCGGGAGCCTGCCGGTCAAATGACAGTGGATAGCTGTTGTGCGGCGGGATGCCAGAACAACTGGGGACAATTAAGGGAGAGCATTTTATTCCTAGAGATCCTGAAAAATGACTGAAATGGATTACTAGCATAAAACGTGCTAGAAGCGAACAGAAGACAACTGAGCGATGGGACCCACACAATCAACGGATCCACTTCATATCAAGTAACATTACACAATGCAACATTAATGTTAATATCTTATTTAATATTTTATTATGGTTTCTGACTACTGTATTGAATTAAGGAATGTGTGCTATCTGCATTTTTGTATGACGTTTACTACATTTAATACCGATTAAGGTTACATTACACTGCCCGTTGCTTATGCTAATGCTAAGTGACACTTACTTCCAGTGACGACAAAGCAATTTTTAGCCGATAGACACCAAAGCTGAATATTCATTACAAATCCAGATTTCATTCATTTGCCCTCCAGGCTTTTGTTTCAAAGACTCTCCAGAGTACGACGAGGGAAAGTTAATATAGCTGGAACGCCATTATTACGGCTGTTTCAATACTTAAAAATCACCCCGGGGGCATTATAAGGGTCGGTAATATTTAATCTATCAAGTTTTGCAATATAACGTTCAATGTCCTTGCAATTAAATTGCGCGGTGAACTCTGACGGCTTGAAATCGACGCTGGCTCCGTTCATTTTTGCTCACGGCTTTCCTGCCGACATGGCGGTGTCAACAAAATGAGTCACATGACGTCCGGAGCTCTACTGGATTTCAGGCCCTCTCACGGCTAAGAGAAGTGCCTTTATTTGTTTGGGTGGATATTGTTTTTTTCGTTTAACAGAGCAGCACCATTACCTCTCAGTTCAATGAGTACGCATATCAAACCAGTTTTAAGGCTCTTGCGTCTCACACTCATTAAACTCCTTAATATGGTGTGACTGTTACACTTGGCAGATAAGGAGCTAAAGCCTTTCAGACTTGCTAGTGACCAAGTCAAAATAAACTCAACAGTTGCTAAGCCGCGCGCCTGTGTTTAGCCTGAGAACTCTTGAGATCCTGGCACACACCCAATCTCAGACTGATCGGGAACACACACGTTTGACTGTGCCAATAAAGTTCAGCAGGAATTCAAGTTGGGGTCAATTCATGTCACATCAATCTCGGGAGTGAATTTTATTTAAACCTCACAGCTCAGACACACTGTACTTTGTCATAATTAAGGCTCTTATATGAAATCTGCAATTATCATTATATAATCGGAAATTACTGCTGTGTCATTACCATGTGAGCCGCCATTTTCAATTTGGAGTTTGAATTAAAGTAAAAATTTAAAGTGATCTCAGTCCCTGACACTGTAATTGTTCCCTTGCAGGTGGCAGACACAATCTTTAACCAGGGTCATCCAGCGATGTCATTACAACACGCATGTAATTGTCATTTTCATTGCTCTCACTGTGTCCAGGAGACCACAGCAGATATCATTATGAGAGAGCTGATGACCACGCTCACATCTTCTGGGGGAGGATTGGTTAGCAGCAGGTTTCCACTCTAATGGTGGGCCAAATTAACTCAGAGATGGATCGCGCTTTCGGTACAGTTAGCACATAAAAAGTCTAATTAGATCATTTGCATGACTCAGAAACACCCTAGTTTGAACAAAGGGAATAATAGTAGAGGGACCGTACTGATTCCTCTACTTTGTGCTGATTGGTTGATTGATTTCATGACACTTCTGTTTGTGTGTCTGTAGTGTCAATTCCACTTTTCCCTGTCAATAAAAAATATGAGTAATGGAGCCGAAACCATTACTTGATTAGTTAATCCACATATGACCTCTATAAACAGATTCTGCATATGAATACAGAATCTGTAGACAACAGGACAAGATTTGGGTAGCGGAGGCGCTCTGTCCGACCAATCACAGTTGAGCGTGCTTTGGTTGCATGCATAAACAGTTCATGTGGAGAGCAAAAAGGCAGAACGCATCGGCTATCATCTGACGATGATTTCGCTTTTTATTCGCTTTTTGTTGTTATTTATCTGCATTCGTATGCAGATATCTGTTTACAGAGACGTCGTCTCTCAACTCCAACTACATTATCACGTCTCAAATTGCTAATCAGACTGTAAACAATGACCGGCGCACGGACGACAAAGTCTTGGCCCAGATATCCATTAGCTACACCGGAAAGCCCGAAATATTGGCCGCCTCCCCCAGAGGCTAAACTGTCGGCAGACGGATCGCCGATGTGTTCCGAGATTATTCGACAGAAGACTAATTTGAAGTAATTTTTCAAGCCAGTTCCAGCTTCTCCAATGTGAGAATTTGTTGCTTTTCTCTGTATTATATTATTGTAAACTGAATATATGAGTTTTCAACTGCTGCTGTCAGACCTCAGAAGATGACATCACTGGCTCTGGTAATTTTTTGATGGACGTTTTTCTATATTTTCAGACATTAAATCTATTAAACGAGGACATAATTGGCAGATTCAATCAATAATGCAAATTAGCTGCAGGATGCCTTTTACTGAGAAAAGCAAACCATCGAAACTGAATGCTTCTTAGGATTTTCCACCACAGCTTTCACCACACTCTGCCTTCCGCCATACTAGCTGCCGCTCCGTCGCTATGGTCTCTCCCCACATGCGGTTTTGTCGAGGTATTGGGTAATACAGGTAGACTGACATACCGTGTAACCAATCAGAGAGCCAGAATAAGCAGCTCCGCTGAAGAACTGTAAGTGAGCGAGCAAGGTTGGTTGACGGCACTTTGTGTTCTGCTCATGTAACGATGTTGTTGTGGAGTTAATAAACTACTCGTTCTGAGTACA
>JAOVVB010234502.1:0-23555 GCA_028570985.1 Heterobranchus longifilis | reverse complement strand
TAATCATGTAGGCAGTTGGTGTTTTTTAACCCTATATGTGCCCAGGTGATGATGATAACCATTTCCTAGGCCTGGGAGATATTGCCACAATCGTATAACTCTATATAGTAGGGCTGTCATTGACTAAAGAAATACTAGTACTAATACAACTAACATGCATACGATTTTGACAGATAAGAAGCATGCAAAAGCACCACTTTAAATCTTGTGTTTACCTGAGATGTGCTCAGATATTTCTTGGAAATAAGTCATTCAGCATGAAAAAAGCATAAAAAAACGACTAATCGACTAAAGAAATCTTAGTCAACTAAGACAAAAAATGATCGATTAGATGGGGGGGCAGCCCTATGATACAGGTCATTTCATAACTCGATAATGATATATATGATATAGTGTGTTTTCTGGTAATTTATTAAATAAATAGTCTATATAAAATAACCACATGGTTAAATAAAGCCTATATTGTATACTACTCCTGTATCAATTTAAATACTTGACAAATGAAAAGTATTTTTTCTTAAGTGCAAAATGAACAGTTTTTGAATTTTAGTTAGGCTAGCATATGCTTGTTATTATCCACTTAGAAAAAAAAGCGAAGCTGGTGTAATGACAGATTTTTGCAGCAATATTACGTATATCTTGAGTATTTCTGAATATAAGGGGCAAATCTCATGATATTTCAAATCTTCAATCTTTCTAATGATTTTTTATTTGTTTGACAGTTATGATGAGCAACAGGATGCTGAAAGTCCTAGCTCCTCTGCTGCAGGACAGTGTGCCAGCCAGCGTGTTTCTCCAGAAGGAGAGCAGCCACCCGAAAATGGGCATGAACATAAGCAGCCTAGAGCACAATCTTATTCTGCACCACACGGCAGGGCACAGGGATCCAGGTCCAGTCGTGCTTTAGATTCATCAAGAGGCCGGTCCCGATCCAGATCTCCGCTTCACGCACGGCCACCGCCAGAACACTCAGCCACATCCTGGAAAACTGCCTCAGATCCTGATGTACGTCCACAGCTAAAAAGGTTCACCCCAGCAAGGCCCCCTGGACATCAACTGAACTCGAGCACCACGTACACACCACTGGACCTTTTCAAGCTGTTTGTCAGCAACGACGCAGCTCAAACCCTTTGTCAACACACAAATAAACAAGCAGCTAGAAACATTGCAAAAGGCAAAAAATATGCATGGACTGACATGAACATCCAGGAGTTTTTCAAGTATGTCGGACTGAATTTGTTCTTTTCTCTGGTGAAACTGGATAATGTCCAGGAATACTGGAAAAAGAGCACCATTTTCAGCGTGCCATTTCCAGCCAATGTCATGCCGCGGGACAGGTACCGGGTGATATCCTGGAACATCCACATGAGTGACCCTGACAAAGATGGCGAGAACGACAGAAAGAAGGGGACACCGGATCACGACCCCCTGTTTCGCCTGAAACCCCTTATAGGCACCATCAAAGATGCTTGCAAAGCATTTTACCACCCGAGGCAGAATCTTTCAGTTGACGAGAGGACGACGGCGACAAAGACCCACACTGGAATAACGCAATACATGAAAGTGAAACCGGCCAAGTGGGGGTTCAAACTCTTTGTTTTGACTGACAGCAGCAATGGCTACACCTGGGACATGGCTGTGTACAATGGGAAGTCACAGCTTGCCCCAGGCGTTGGCCTTGCATATGACTCTGTCATGTCCCTGGTGGAGACATCATGCCTGGGCGGTGGCTTTCGTCTATATTTGGATAATTTCTTCACCAGTCCAAAACTCTTCAAGGATCTGTTAAGCCTGAATATCGGCACATGTGGCATATACAGAGACACTAGGAGAGGATGCCCCCGCACAAACACAAATGCTCTGAAGAAAAAGGATCCCAGAGGCACCATCAGGTGGATCCGTGACGGCCCGCTGGTTTTTGTGAAGTGGATGGACGTACGCGAGGTCTCCGTCTGCTCTACGATCCACGAGGCATTCTGTGGAAGCACTGTGCGGAGGAAGGTCAAAAATCAGAACGGTGACTCCACCACCAAATGCATTCCATGCCCAACACCTGTCATGGAATATAACAAGAACAAGGGAGGTTTTGATTTGTCCGACCAGCTGATCCAGTACTACTCTGTACACCACAAGAGCTGGTACCGGACCCTGTTCTTCCACTTCCTGGACATTGCAGCCACAAACAGCTTCCTCCTTCACAAGGAGCTCTGCAGAGAGAAGCAGAAGGGCCCCATGGCCCACAGGGCATTCCTGCAGGAGCTGACAGCCCAGTTGTGTGGTGTCACAGTTACGGTGCCCCCTGCCCAGGCACACAGCGGCCACTTACCCGTGGCGATCTCTGATCAACCTCACGTAAGCAGGAGAGCCTCGTATGGACGCAGGACCTGTGTACACTGCAGGAAGAGCAAGGGCGTGAAGCAGTCTACGCCCTGGAAGTGCGTAGAGTGTGATGTGGCCCTCTGTGTCATTGCAGACAGGAACTGCTTTAGAGATTGGCACAACTAACTAAAACAAATAGGACTTGACCATAGACTGTATAAAATATGGACATCGTCTCTGTGACGTCAGCCATCGGTTTCTGAAGAGCCAAAATTAAGCTCAGTGTGGGTGGCTCCGGCCGACGCCATCTTGGCAGTGCCTGACTTCGCCTAAATCCCGGCTAATCCAAATGGGCAAAGATTGCAAAATGAAGCCTATAGTCTATGCTAGTCACCTGTGACGGCACCCACCTGTCACTCAAAGCGACCGCGCTCTTAATTATGCAGAACTTTAAGCCTTAATATAATTTAAACGGGTGAGTTGTTAAAAGTTTCTCCGCCCGTACAGTTGTCATAAATGGGGAAATTAGCTATAAATACCAAAACCGTGTTTTGTACCAGGCTGCAAACATGTTTATTTCTGCTGTAAACTCGGGCCTTTTAACATGGGTAACCATGGTGGATGGAGATTGACTCGCGAGCCCTGGAGGTTGCTGCTTGGACTTGACTGAATGTAAATAGTTTTATTAATCTATGTTTGCTACAATTTATATTTTTTTATTTTTTCCCTGATCACCAGGGCCTAAAAGAAAAAAAAATTCAAAAGCCAAACCATCATGTTCATCATGTTCTGCTGTTTGATTTGAATAAAGAGATTCAATTTCCATTTTTGTTTTTCTTTTGTACTTATGGCCATGTATCTATTCATACATTCATGTGACATCACTGCGGCATACATATTCTGATGGCCCAGTTTGTCCTGGAAAAAGTAAAGTATATATTGTGTATTAGTGTTGAGGTTATTAGCATTAGTACAGATTATTATATACCAAAAATAACTGGGAAATGGTTTAGACCTGGGGCATGTTCAATCTCAAAACATTGTGCACTGTTTTGCTAAGCTTTCCAGGTTGAAATAAATATAAATAAAGAAATACAAAAGAAAGAAGACAACAATAGTATTGACAGTGATCCCATAAAGTGAAGTATATTGTCCTCTGACTTTCATCGATAGCGAATGGCAAAAGAAGTAGTAAGAAGTATAAGGAAATATCTTATGTGGCACTAGGCATAATTCTGGTAACTTGGTAACATAAAATTCAATATTTATCTAGTAAATTATCTGGTTAGACTATGGAGCACCATCACATTTGCATAATAATGAAGACAGATTTATTCTCTTAAAACTAATATAAATATGTAATGCCCAGAGCCTTTCTTAAAGTCAGAATTCAGAGAATACAGTTCTGACTTCTGACTTTTTTCCTCCTTTTTTTTATTCTTTCAGAATTCTGACTTTAAACTCAAATACATTTTTCACATGTGGCCCAATTTTTGTTCTTTTTTGTCCTTTATTTCTTATAACAAAGACAACTTGCATTTCCAATGGTATTCAGTAAACATTTCAAAAGATGGACCTTTGGATTTTCTCTCTAAAGACATTTTAAAACATGTACAAAGAACAAAAAATAAAGATAAGAAATATTTTTAACACCAATGTTTAATGCTAGGGGGATAAAGAGTCCCAAGACAGTACAATCTGTTACAGTTTTAATTGATTTTTGTTTTAGAGAGTTGAATTGAAATAATGCATTGTTTGAACTCATTGCTAAAGGCAATAAAGCATGGTTTCTTACCTGTGAATTTACATTCATGGATATGGAATTTGGCCAAACGTGCCTAATCTGCTTTCGTATATTTCTGTAATGAATCATAACTCTGTCTATTGTACTGCACTCGCTGAAGTCTTAAGTGATGAGTACAAACATGTTTTGTGCAAAAAACATTTTTTTCCTCAATAAAAGTAAAACAAACAAACAAACAAAAACCATACATTAATTGTGCACCAGTCTGTGTTGTCGCCTGTCCAGCAGGGGGCGATGAGAGGCGCACATGGAGCCGCACCGGACACACACAGGACCGGGGAAGAAGACAGGGGGGGGGCTCGGGTAGAAGAAGCTGATTAGAGCACCCAGCAGACACACACAGGTGGTGGTCGGTTGTGTCTGACCCAAGAGCCGTAAACAAAAGAAACCATGAAGAACGAAGGCATAGAGGGGACGGAGAGGTTCCTGAGCCCGGACAGCGGCAGAGGCCTGCGGGCCGTCAGGCACTTCACGGTGGGGGAGCTGGTGTTCGCGTGCCCTGCCTACGCGTACGTGTTGACAGTGAATGAGAGGGGAGCACACTGTGAGAACTGCTTCAGCAGGTAACACATTTTACCTCTCTGGAAAACACCCCTGTGACAGTTACCTCCTGGCTGCTGGTATCTTTTGTTTGTTTATTTATGTAGCCTAGCTTAAAACAGAACAAAGCGAGTGGTGTGTCCAGTGAACGCGGGCTAAAGCTAGGTTAGCTTGTGAACCCCTGGACACCTGCAGAGCTCGTGCAGACTTAAAATGGGTCAGTGCGATGCTCACCTGACAGACACTGCAGCATTTGTATGTAGCACTGCAGAGTCAGCCAACATCCACGTATAACAGCCTAGTCTGTTAATATTCTAGCACATAATCTTAAATAGGCTACTCATAATCACAGGTAATATGCTCACATCAAGGTGCACTCCACTGACTTCCAGCCCTTTCTTTATGTCATAGTAGTGTAACATTTCTGCTTGCACCATTAACCATACTCTGTGTTCCTCCAGGGCAGCCTCTGTTTATGCCTACTCATCCTACACATGCTTTTATGCACCTACAGTAAAACCTACAGTATTCATGATATCAGAGTCTGTCTTTGTTATTTTTTTTAGATTTACAGTTTCAGTCATTTAGAGCTGCAACAATTAGTCGATCAACAGAAAAATAATCAGCAACTATTTTGATAATCGATGAATCGATAAAGTAATTTTTCATGCAAAAATGGCAGAAAATTGTGTTTTCAGCTTATATTTCAGCCAATTGAATATATTTGGGTTTTGGATTGAAAAAACAAGACGTTAAAGACATCTTGGAGTTGGGGATGGACATTTTTCACTATTTTCTGACATTTTATAGACCATACAATTACTCAAGAAAATAATCTGCAGATTAATTGACAATGAATGAAAATAATCCTAAATTGCAGCCCTACACTCATTTATCAGTTGAACATGAATTTGAGTACTTTGTTTATAGTTTCCTGCTCCAGTCATGGTGTAGGATGTGGAGTGGTTAGAAAGGGCAGCCTACAACATTCAGAGTATTGACATGTGTAGGTGTGTGGCCTACAGTGTTAAAAACATAAAGACAGGTTAAACTGCAGTGTACTGCATTGTGCTGTTGAGATCTGATGCATTTTGATGCCCTTTATGAGACTTTTTAGAGTTAAATTAACTCTCCTTCTCACACTCACCCTCACACTTTAATACACACACATGCGTACTACCCGAGCTGCTGTTAACACTTGTAGAGCAGTAAAAGGTTAGGGTGCTAAATATAGTTGTCCATGTGTCCCAAGAGAGGAGGAGCCAAGAGATGAGAAAGCCAGCCAGGGGTGCATGTGTGCATTGGGTGGACGTGTGTGTGCATTTGCTCATATACAGACACTCTATGAGTGTGTCTCTTGCCGTAATAGTGATTTTTGGATGAAAATGGACTGATAATGGCTATGAATTTGAATTTGAAAAGTCTTATTTGAATGCATATGGAGAGGTTATGAATAAAGTTTTGGCAACTAATTAACTTCTGTTGGTGTTTGAGCTAATGTGTTGTGCATTTGTGCGTCTCACCTTTTGTTGTGAAAAACCTGCAAGGCTGTCTCATTCACCATCAGTTTAACAGTCAATATACCAAGTATCTAAATTGCATTTCATTTTGCACTACTTGCACTATGTCCATCTTGCGCATATATATGTACAGTGTACAATGTACAGTATTGTATATTGCATTTTTTGCATATGATTCAATCTAATTAATATCATGGGATAAGAAGTAAAAGTTTTAATTTAATCCCACGTAAACCAACTGAAAAGCATCATGTAAAGATGTCGGTGTGTTATTTCATGTAGATGAATACAATTGAAACTTGCTGACAAAATGTTACACCGGTCCACTTATCACCGCTGTAGTAACGTGATAACGTGTTGTCTTCATGTCTTTACAGGAGAGAAGACCTTTTTAAGTGTGGCAAATGTAAGCAGGCCTACTACTGTAATGTTGACTGTCAGGTAAGAGTGCTTTGTGCTTTTTTTTGCATTTTCACCATGAGACCTTGGAGCACACATTGAGAACCACTCCAGCAGGCAAAGAGCACACGGTCACACTGCTGTTGCTATGACGATCAGTCTCTGCCTCTGTCTAGTTTTAGTTTCACGGCACAAAACGGTGCACTGCAGTAAAACTTTTTGTATTTCTCTATTGTGTGCATGTGTGTGATAGAGAGAAAGCGATGTGCCGCAGCCAATATCACTGTGTGTCATCCATTGTGTTAATTTAATTCTCTCTCACATTCTTGCTTTTTGTCTCTTGTGTATTGTCCTGCTGAATTGGATTACTTGCTGTAATAATGGAGGGTTACTAACTGTTATTTCTGTCTCTTTTGTGTGTGTGTGTGTGTGTGTGTGTGTGTGTGTGTGCACGCGCGTGCGTGCATGTGTGTGCAGAGAGGCGATTGGCCCATGCATAAGCTGGAGTGTGTAGCTATGTGTGCCTATGGGGAAAACTGGTGTCCATCAGAGACTGTCCGACTGGTGGCTCGAATCATCATGAAACAGGTAAAAGAATAAGAAGTAGGAGTAGAAATGTTTCAACATTCAGAGATGCCTTTTGGGAGTAAAATGCAGAGGAATGTTTAAAGGCACAGTGAGTTGGATTTTCCTGAAAAATGAATGTATAGATCATACAAAATGAATCCCATCAATCATCACTTATGACCCATAAGAAGTGTGTGACAGTGTCTCTCTGCAGAGACTCTGTTCTCTGCCTGTGTTTTCTCTTTTCTTTGCATTTTGTTGTGTTAAGGACTTTTCTGGACATTTCTCTGCCCCTCGCTCTGTCTCCAGCTGTCACTCCTCGGCCTCTTCTCCCCCTGGGGGCTCTGCTCTGTCCTGGCTGACACTGTAATCAGTGTCGTCTGAGAGGGAAGCTCCGCTAAATTCTCTTGTCTGGACACAAATACTATGCCCATTACCTAGCTAGACTGAAGATCTCTAAAGTCGCTGGCTAATTATGTCATTGAGCCGGGGAGGAGGGGCCAACTTTGAATGTTGTGTTTACAAACCGCAATGGACAAATCCTGCTCATTGTGCCTTTAACATAAACTGCAAGTTCAAGCAAAGAGAGAGAAGATAGATCCCTTTTCAAATTATAATAGCATAAAAAAATGTGAGAAAGAACATTTAATCTTTGGGTATTAAAGTTTATGACACTGAAAACAAAACTAGACCAAAGACTAAAGCAAGAACTAAAGAGAGACTGGAAATGTGCATTGGACATTGTGTAAAATTAAGTTTTAAATGACAAGTATCCAGTGTGGACTGCATAATATATCTTTCTCACAGCAGACAGTCATTTTGTGCATGCTTTAAGCTTCTGTCCCTGTCTCTCACTGGCACTCCTAAAGAGAAGGGAGCAATCAGTAATGTTATTATTAGTTACACGGGATTCACAACTGCAGGGAAAACTCAAAATGACCTGCCTACATGTGACAGCTGGTGGCTGAAAGGAGCTGTGTGAGAATGTGGCTGAAAAGTCAACACAAAGTTTAAAACCTTTTAAACAAACTTTAAAGAAGATAAAGAGTCAAATAATATAAGTGTCTGGCCTGATAATACGTTAATCTTATGAGCATATTTTATGCAATAAAGCAGCTGTGAGCCGCTGGAGCAGCGATGTAACGACTTAACTAATCTCTGTTTCGTTTGTATACTTTTGCATGAGTAGTTTCATCAGAGTATCATGTGTGTCACGTGTTGCAGTTTAGAACATTGGATTTGACCACATTAAACACAATGTGAGCCAACAAAACAATTACATCAATGTGCTACTATACTGGCCTTGTTGTGTTGTAATTTTACCTCTGTGTTTAAAGG
Source organism: Heterobranchus longifilis (assembly GCA_028570985.1). Taxonomy (NCBI): domain Eukaryota; kingdom Metazoa; phylum Chordata; class Actinopteri; order Siluriformes; family Clariidae; genus Heterobranchus; species Heterobranchus longifilis. The sequence goes on along the minus strand of JAOVVB010234502.1, from coordinate 15,068 downwards.
GACAGTTCACCCCAAAATCAAAAATACACATTTTCGTACCTGTATTGCTATTTATCAGTCTAGATTGTTTTGGTGTGAGTTGCCGAGTGTTGGAGATGTCGGCTTCTCTCGAATATACTCGACGCTCAAAGCGTAAAAAAAAAATCCATTTGAAAAACTCAACAGCAATGTCTCTTTCCAGAAGCTGTAGCGCTATAGTGTTTTAATGACTTCTTATTAATTGGCCGGAAAGTCTTTAACATTGAGAAAGGAAATGTAGGTTATTTTGTATTTTATTGTCATGATTTAGCTTTTTTTGACTGAAATGACTCTCATGTTTCAGAGAGTCACGACAGAGCGCACCCCTTCAGAAAGGCTGCTACTGCTCAGAGAGTTTGAATCCCGTAAGTAGTATTTACTTTAACGATCAATGTTAATATTTTTGCGTATCTATGAGTGTGCGTGTGTGTGTGTTTAGTTACATTTGTGTGCACTTTTAGTTTAGTGATTTTTCTGTGTCTCTGCAGTTGTAGCGGTGTGTCTATTAATATCTGCTGCTGTAGCCTCCAGTCCTGGTTCTGTCTCTTTTTATTCACTCCAAGTCTGCAGAGCTCTGGGATTTAAATCCCAAGATTCTGGATGTTGTAATTTCATGTTCTCTCTACCCTTTAAAAACTACTGCCGCTGTGCCCTCGGGCAAGGTACTCAAGCCTCTTCTCTGGGATGCTGTGATTGAACTGAGAAGCGCTTAAGTGTTAACATATGTACTGCAAATAGCCCATAAAGACACGCAAGAGTTGTAGCAAGGACACTAAACTCTGTCCAATTTAAGATTAGGATTTATTAGCATCACACTGTAAATTGATGAAAGACTGTTCCATGTTAAGTGCCCACAAACGGTTTTCTCTGCTCCGTTTGGTATTATCATTTAGTCCGAGCGGTTGTTCGAGGCTCAGATGTGTCATCAGAGGATTGTCACAGAATTAACCTTCACACCTGTCTATCATGCACACAAAGCAAAACAGTGGCCAGCTGCTGCGTGTGTGTGTGTGTGTGACTGACAATGACACATGGCCTGTAGCAGTGGTATATTCTACACCCACGAAAACTGAGTGGCTCTTCTACGGCGCAACAACAAGGAAAACGTACAGATACAGTTCTGGATGAATAGTCAATCTTTATCAGATGTGCCAGTGTTTTGTTTGTTTTTTTTTACCTGACTGGTCCTCATTTCCCCTTTAGTAATCCCTCTTTTCTAAAATTGAATCACTGCCTCAAACACTGAGAGAGTCGTAGCGAGGTCTGCCGAGACGCATCATCCGACGGATCTCGGCAGACCTCCGCTGCTCGTTCCCCGGGGATTTCCGAAGGGAAGCCAAACACGGTTCATCTACACACAGAGCTGGATTTAAATCAGCTAAATAACTCTTTAAGAACACTAAAAGTCCAGCTCGTGGTCTAATAACGCTCCAGTGTTCATCACAACCAGCTGGACTCTTTCTTTCTCACTCTGTCTAATTTTTCTTTCCATCCTGTCTCTTTTTCTTGTCTCTCCTATTCATTTTTCTGTCTGTGTTTCATTGCTTTTTCCAGATTTAGATAAGATGGACAGTGAGAAGGACGAAATGAACGACACAGACATAGCAGCGCTGCACCACTTCTACTCCAGACACATCAGTGACCTTCCTGATAAACAGGCCCTCACTGAGCTTTTTGCACAGGTACATTTTCCTACAGTAGAAGGATGCAGGATCCTGGGTGTGTTTGTATTATCGTCATGTGATTAGTTAGGAGAGGTCATGTGTAGTCATGTGTTGCTCTTTCTCAGTCTGTGCTAGAAGGACATGCTGCGTTGTAACATACACAAAAGATTTAGACACACGGCGTGCTAATATAGTGTGTTTACATGTGTACTCTACTCATGCATGCCTAATGCTTGTGTTCACACATCTTTTTACACACACACACACTGGAGCACATGTTGGGGTGACACCAGGATCTGTATCACACACACCCACTGATCCTGTCAGTCTGCAGTGGTTAGCCCTTTAATTTGATCCGTCTGTCAGTGCTGCTGTCCTCTGCCTCCCTCTTTGGCTTCTCATCTCAGAGCTACATTTAACCTCCACTACCGGATTTCCTCCTCCTCACTGGAGGAGGTGTTACAGCACATGTGAGTAGAGGGTGATGTAAGTTGTATGATCATATTACTCACCCTGCTGTTCTCTCTCTCTCTCTCTCTCTCTCTGTCTCCACCTGTTTGTTTGTGTCTTCCCTTCTTTCTTTCTTGCTCTTGTCTGTCCTGTTTTTGTTTTTTTTTGTCTTCATGTCTCCAGGTTAACTGTAATGGTTTCACCATAGAGGATGAGGAGCTCTCCCATCTGGGATCAGCTGTTTTTCCCGAGTAAGTAGTCCATGCTAACTTTTTTAGTCATCCGATTAAACATTTCAGTCAATCTAGTCTAGCCAAAGCCAATAATTTTATCATTTTAGTCATATTTATTTCACATGAGATTTTATCTGCGTGTGTGCGTGCGTGTATGTAAGACAGAGAGATAGATTAGATAGATAGAGATTTAAAAAAATACATTTTAGTCTTTTCTCTTTTCGTCAGTAATATTGCATGTTGATATCGTCGCAGTTGGTGCTTAATGACGTCGGCGTCGTCTCGTCTTAGTCATGGAAGAAAAGGTTGCGTTAACGAAATTCACACTGATGTCACCACATCATCATCGTTTAACAGTCCATCCATTCATTAGTGTATTTCAGTATACTGATAAAGTTGGAAGGGCAGTATTTGTCAACATGTTACAAATTAAATCTGTTCCTCCCTCTGTCTCCTTACATACATACTCAGTCTCCTTCTCAGTACCCCTCCTTTCCCGCTCTCTCATAATTTTGCGATTTCAAACTGTGTATATCTCAGCTGCTTCTGATTCGCTTCATTATTTTTATTATTGTCTTTTTTATAATCATTCTAGCATATACAATAATCATCATGTAGTCCCAACATCATAAAGTTGCTAAATGTAATGTCCTCATCACAATTCTCTGATTTCACAATTATTTTTGTGCTTCTCCTCCTCCTTCTAGTGTAGCACTGATGAATCACAGCTGTAGTCCTAACGTCATAGTGACCTATAAAGGCACAGTGGCCGAAGTCAGAGCTGTCAAAGAGATAAACCCTGGAGATGAGGTAAGTAAACGCTCATCCAGCTACAAAGATGCTTCTCAGTCAGACCACATGCAATCATGAAGAAAATACAGAAGCTGATTATTACAGTCTTTATTTTGACTGATCTCTCTCTCTCTCTGCAGGTGTTTAACAGCTACATAGATCTGCTCTATCCAACAGAGGACAGGAAAGAGAGGTTGTTAGATTCCTACTTCTTCACATGCCAGTGTACTGAGTGCACCACCAAGTCTAAGGTACCGCTGACTTTTCTCTCACGTCTTCTTTAAGTTTCACTTCTTTAATGTGTAGAATGTAGGTAACGTTTTTGCATTGTTGATGTGAGGAATATAGCAGAAAGTCTCAGCTTTCTGTTGGAGAAAAGCTGCAGGTTCATACCAACAACAGATCTTTCCTTTTGTCTGAAATTGTCTGTCTGTCCCAGTTACATACTACATATTAATAAATGTGCATCATATGTGCTTAATATGTGCAAAAAGGCTGTGGACTACTCTCAATTCAGACCCTGAGAATGAAATGCACTTTATATTCTACTGTCCATGTCTGCCGGACATCCCAGTCTGTGCGATATCATAAAATAATACAAAACTTTATTTATACAGCACTTTTCAAAACAAAGTTACAAAGTGCTTTACAGGGTTGAAACACGAATAAAAAACATTTCAGGGCTGCAATGAAATAAAATCAGACGATTACAACAATTCAAGTTAAAATGGAAATAAAATACCTCAAAATAATATATTTTAAAAAATTAAATCAATAATATCAAAGAGATAAAACATGTTGGAAGTAAAATGATGTGTTTGCATTAATAAAAAGCTTTTTAAAAGATAGTGATTTAAAAAATGAATGTAGATTATAATATGTTTACATACAAGACCTTTGACATGGCTCAGTCTGTTTTTGAGAGCGGTGTATGTTTACATTGTTTATCTGATAAAATGTGGTCGACACATGTATTCAGTTTCCTTTTGTTTTCTGTTGCCTCTGTAGGTAATGTAAGAGGTGTCTGTTAGAGAGAGAGATAGATAATAATGGATTTTATCGTGGATCACGATAAAAAAAAAAAAACACTCACAATAAGTTGATCGTGGTGAATTTCCATTATCGGGATAATCGTGAATATTGTGTGAATATACTCACGAATTGAGGAAAAAAGTCGTAATGTTTTGAGAAAAAAAGTCACAATTTTATGAGAAAAAAGTTGTAATGTTTTCAGAAAAAAAATCGTAATGTTTAGAGAATTTAAAAAATATATTTTCAAGAAAAAAAGTCACAATTTTATGAGAAAAAAAAAGTCATAATGTTTCAAGAAAACAACTCACAATTTTAAGAGAAAAAAGTCGGAATGTTTTGAGAAAAATGTTAAAAAAAAGCAAAATGTAAGGTAAAGTGATTTAGTGCTGTTTTAAGAGTTTTAAGCATTTCATTGATCATCAGGATAATATCATGAATCGCAATTATTTTGGCCAAGATAATCATGACATGAAATTTCCACATGCCTAGTGTCTGTGTAAGCCCAAACGGGCTCGGCACCTTTTAGGTGTATGACTGTTAAATAGAAATTTTAAAAATCATTAATTCACCGTTCTTATTCTATAGTTTGTCTTCTTTTGGCAGGAAATGATACCAGACATGTGGCAACATATGTCTGGTATCATTTTGACTTGAACTACTGCCAGTTTTGCATTTGGAAATGTAGACTAACGTGTATCGTGAGATCTTCCAGAAACTGTTTCTAATTATTTCCAGCTGTGAGTAGTTCCCATTGTGTGTTGCATTGCGGGACAATAAATCAACATCATGCTCAAAAATTAAGCACATTCAGCGTGCTACGTATACTGACTTGTTTGAGTACTTTTAATTTAATTATGTCGCTATTCCAATGTCAACACACTACATATACCAGTTAGGATTAGTGTGTACAGTAGTATGAAATCGGGACACGGCAACAAGTGTTGCAACTGTTCTGTCGTACTGTTTTTTTTTTTTTTTTACACAACTTCCTTAAAGCTTTAGAGTATCTTGTGTAGGATATGTACTCATATGTACAACTGTTTCTTATGTCGTCCCTGTATATCTCTTCCTAGGACAAAGCAAAAATGGAGATCAGGAAACTGAGTTCTCCACCAGAGCCAGAGGAAATCCGATCCATGGTCTGTTACGCCAAGAATGTCATCGAGGAGTTCAGGAGAGCCAAACACTACAAGAATATCCTCCTCCTCTGTTTATAAATGCATTTCTCTTCCCCTCCATTTCTTTTGCACTCCATTTTCTCTGACCTTCAGTATTTTCCCTCTCAGTCTGTCTTCTTTATCAAGGACAACCTTTCACTTCCCAGCCTCCTCTTCTTTCTCCACATTGTTGGTGTCATTATTCCTTGACTCTCTGGCACCCCCCAGTGAGCTGCTGGAGATGTGTGAGCTCAGCCAGGAGAAGATGGGAGCTATATTTGCAGACACCAACGTCTACATGCTGCACATGATGTATCAGGCCATGGGGGTCTGTCTCTACATGCAGGACTGGGACGGAGCTATGAGCTACGGAGAGAAGATCATTCAGCCTTACAGGTAAATTGATCTGCAGGGAGGCAGTAATGCAGTTAGATCTTAGTAAGATCAGTTGTATAGGGCTGGGTATCGTTAAAAAATGTTCAGTACCGGGGCGGCCTCTAGCCATGTAGGCTGAGTCCTGCAGCGGCCCGGGTTCAAATCTGACCTGCAGCCCTTTTGCTGCGTGTCGTCCCCTCTCTCTCTCCCCTTTCCTGTCAATCTTCAAGCTGTGCTATCATAAAGGCAAAATGGCCCAAAAAATAATTTTAAAAAATACATTTATTAAAAGAAAAATACAAAAAAAAGTTCAGTACAGATACCTTGACTTTGATACCAGTTCCTTAACAAATACCAATTTTATAAAATCAATTTTAACAAAAAGAAATTACAACATCACACATTATAATACACTTCTTTATTATTATTTTCAGCTCCTTTACATCTATGCGACACACACTGTCAAGCCTCTCAAAATACAACACACACGTGAGCCCCATGTCTGTGTGTAACATAGTATTTTTCCTGCATGCCTCTATGATGTAACATTAGACAGCCAATCAGCAGCATTGTTAGATCCTGGTACAAGCATGCTGCGTGCTGATTGGCTCGCTGACGCTGATGAGATTTACTCCTGAGGTATTGAAAACTACTATTGAACAACAAGGCATTTTTCAATACTATGAAGGCAATTTGGTCAGTGCCTAAAAGTATCGAAGTTCAGTACCCAGCCCTCGAGTTGTACCAGCAGCACTGTTGTCAGACAGACCCAGTACAGAGGCGGATCATAAAGCCCTGTAGAAAAAATGACTTCAGTTTTGTAATGAGATTTTCTCCAGACTGCTATGACTTTGTCAAAACAAAGTCATGTGTTTTAACTGTACTTTGCAGCTCAGAATAATCATATTCATTTTTTTATTGACTTAATACTTTCGAATAACTTTAGTGCAACTTATTTTCCCATTAAGTGTTCTTTGTCCCGCCTACAATATCAATACTGCACAGTGTTGTGTTACTTTAGAGCACTCTGACTGACTTTAAATCAACACTGCTCCCAGTCGACCACACATACCATAATGGAAAATTCACTTGGGCAATCAGTATACACCAAACTGCAATATCAATATTTCCGCTGTACAATACTACAAATACTGTGTATTCAACCTTTCAGTCTGTTTACTCATTATATTTACCTTTTTTTTAAACTGTTTACTTGCTTTTTTACTGTTTCCTGCTTTTTTAAAAACTGGTTTACTGCTTTTAAAATTTTTTTTTTTTTTTTTACTATTTATGTATTTATATGTCTTGCATTTTTACTGATGCTTTTGTTATTGTTATCCCTGCAGTGGGACTAATGAAGGATTATCTTATCCCTTATCTTTTCCTCTGTGGTACACAACACTCACATCTAGCAGATCTTTTAAATTGTGTTGTACTACAGCAAGACCTATTGTAACATTAATTATAGATATAGATATCTTGTTTCCTGGCTTGATGTATAAATGATATTCTCTCTCTGCAGTGTTCACTACCCAGCCTACTCTCTGAACGTAGCGTCCATGTATCTGAAACTGGGTCGTCTGTATTTGGGGCTGGAGAAGAAGACGCAAGGAGTCAAAGCTCTAAAGAAGGTACGTTTACAGACATCTGGGGACTCATGTGTAAAACTGTGTAGCATCCATACTAGAAACGTACATACGCTCAAAAGCTGAAAATGGTGTAATAAATAAATAATCGCCTGCAAGTGCGTGGTTTCCTTTTATAAATCCAAATCCCAATCAACCAGGAAATGTGCACAGCTGGATCAGCTGATCCAGCTGATCCACGCACACACGCACCCGAGCTCACACCGCTGGAAATGGGAATAGATCAATAATTGGGGATATAAGTGTGTGTCACTTCCTGTGCGGTCGGAGCGCTTGATTGCGCCGTCTCACTGCAGCAATTTCCACAAAAACTATATAACTACTTAAATCCATATATGTGATATATGCACAGTATTAGAAGATATTATTAAAACTACTGGTGCTCTCTTCCGCAGTTGTTTCATGCTATTTGATGTTATTTTGGATTTCTACAACCGCTGATAGTTTCATCACGTCCGACGGTGAGACAGCGCTGATGAAATATCGAATTTGATTTGAGATTAAACTGGCTTATATCTTTTACAATTGAGATGTGCCTATGGAAAATGTATGGCTCAATCACAAATAACACTGTTGGGGTTTGAATGTTTATGATAAAGTGGATCTATAAGTAACATGTGATATGTGTGAGAGGCGTCATTATACGTATATGTATTTAATTTCTGCAACCTCTCTGTCTGCTTGTTCAAACCTTGAGTCGCAGAACAACTTGATAGCCATTAATTGCTTTTTTTTTTTCTGTCTTCAGGCAGTTGCCATCATGGAGGTGGCTCATGGGAAGGATCACCATTATGTAGCGGAAGTCAAACGAGAAATCGAGGAGCAGAAGTGAACGAGGCGCAGCAGGAGGAGCGAAGACATTAAAGAGAGAGGCACCGGATTGAGGAGCCTCTCTTAAAGCAGCAACAACAAAAATACACATCACAACTGCATGCCATGCATCTTATACCTCTCTGTCACCCACTCTATTGTTTTTCATGCCTCTTTGTAGGCAGGCTTTCTCTTTTTTTTCATGCCTACTATCAACATATTCTGGCTGAGGATGACCACGTTTTGTACCTGCACCTCCCCACTTCCTGTCAGACCTGGAGTTAAAAAGCAGACAAATTAGGTTTAAAACATTTGGAATGACAAAATGTTGTAATTCAAAAAAGGATCACACCAGTGGAAAGAAGAAAAACTTTCAAAAGAAACAAATATGCGACAGCTACGTGTGCTCCTTTTTCTTTTTCCTCGTGAGACTGAAATCATTCGATGTGTTCTGTAGCTCCATCAACAGTGTTTCATCATTTATGTCTTTGGCAGCGGTTTCAGCTGCACACAGAGCAGTTGTTGACTGATTTGGACTTCTATACAAACTGGCGAGTAGTTGTTATGAAGGGCATTACTACTTATTCCCAGCCAATGCATTTTAATTCTATCAAACAGAGTTTCTGGCTTCATTGATTCTTGTTTCAACTGTGAAGAAGAAAAAAAAAGATGACTGACCATGCATCAGGTACTCTGTAGCAACGGAGAAGAGAATGCAAAGAACTATTCCTGAATGAATAACCAGTGGTTAGATTGGCTTGTCTTACAGTATGTTTTGCTTGTTTTAAAGGAAAAAAAGTGTTGCATGTTTTATTGTTTATGTTGGGTGTTTTCTTTATTTCATATGAGGCTTTTTGACCAAAGGGGTCATGGGGTTTGACTGACAAGGAACCAGCTATAACAGGGGTGCTGATCTGAGACCAGGTTGCCTCTTAAGTCACAGTGAAGACATTGGTACTATGACCTGACCAATGATCCTGGATCAGAGCCCCTTTGCTCTCAGGAAAAAAAAAAAAAAAAGGTGCAACACTGTAGCTTTTGTTGCCTTTTGTCAAGAGATGCATTCTTGTAACTTTTTTAGTGTTTTCTCAGAAGCATCATCAATCCAGATTGTCATCCCCCTGGAAATTAAATTGCTTTAGCAGCGGTGGGCGGAATATTAACATGCAGTATAACTTGAGTATACCTTTTTCCATGCAGGTGATAATGGGGGGGGGGGGGATATCATCCTTAACATACACTTTTCATTTTATAATCAACAAGACAAAAAGGGAAATGCATACCCCTTTAATCTCTGCTTTTGTGCAAAATTCATTTTTGCACTCTTGTAAGCTAAAGAGACTGAGATGATTTAAACCAGAATATATATAGCAAATTGTACCAACATGGCAACTGTTTAAGGATGTATTACCTTCAGCAGGAATGGGTACTTAAAACTCTTTAAAAAGTCGGAAATGCTGGAGGTGTTGCCTGTGTGTAATGGTTTTAAATTACCCCCAACCCTGAAATCATGAGGAGGAGCAGCAGCAGTTACAGGTTGTAAAACTGTAGTTTTCTCTCTGCTGTGGATTTATCGGAATCAAAGACTAAGCTGCAGGAGGCTTTAAAAAGTTGAAAGTTGAGGCAATGCCAAGATCATCACCTGGGCCTTATTTAAGGGTTCGTGTTGCACTCAAATTTTGTACAATTTTTGTGACAAAATGATGTCAAAATGGCAAACCTGTAAGCACATTTTGTTTCATTTTTATCCGTTTCTGTTAGTGGAAAGTTGGCCTGCAGGAACTACAGTCACAGATCAAATTCCTTTTATTCTTTTTAATACCTGTAGCTTCTCCCTCTTGTTTATGGATGCAGTTTTATGCACCACAGGAATGTGGGTTAGAAATAGCCCATTGTTATGAGTTGCCTGTGGTCATATTTGTAGCAACTCCTGCATATGTGACTCTTTTTGTCACCTGCAAAGATGCATCTAAGGTGCCTGCCTTACAGGTTTGCATAGGTAATCCAAAAGCACCGTTTCAGCAACTCTGTTCCACATGTTTGTTTCTGTGTATGTTTTTACAAAGGAAAGACAATGAAAAGAGGGTTTGTAGGCTAGTTTGCACAAGCTATAAAACATCAAAACCCTGAGATTTGAGCACTTTTTCTGTGATGTCATGAAAGAAAACCTGTGACACAAGGGTTAAAACAGTAACATCCATACTCATGCTGCACAAAACCAAATGAAAGGCCACCCAGATGATGTTTTCTGCTGTGTCTGCAATGAGCTGTTACTTTATGAGGCATGAATGTTATTCTACTGGAATGCATGAGTAAAATTTGAGCCTCTGATTCTTTCTGTACCATGTCAGTGGAACTCAATAAATGGCAGTATGGCAAGTGCTTTGATATATATACTTATTTTCTTTTTATTTAACCCACATTTAACTGAGATACATTATCCCTTATACAAGAGAGACCTGTCATGTTTAAATATTTTACCCCTGTGCTATAAATGGTCCTGCACCACCAGTATTTCTGTGTCAAATCAGAGTTATCTAATTGTTTCCGCCTCTTCTGGTATCCTTTGTTGGGAGTCAAACCTGTAAAACGTGCTCTATAGATCTAAACCTGGAAACTTGCAGTTGCAGAGGTGAACAAAGGGACAACAGTCAATTTAGTCAATAAACATCCCACCTCCTACCCATCTAGGACCATCTGATTCAATTATATAGCATCAGACAGATTTACTAGACCGTTAGTACTGTATCATCATACCGGGCACACCATCTTGTGAGGTAATTAAAAGAATAACCATTTTCCTTCGTCAGCTGTGCAAATCTTATACAACCTATTTTAAAGGTGAGGATTTTAAATATTTTAGTTTCAGTGTGAAATGAATTCTCACAAGTTTGTTTAGGAAAGCAACAAATAGGTACAAAATAGGATGTCTTGTCTGGAGGACATCCTGATATTCTGTGTGTGGTGAGTATTTACAAACTCACGCCACATGGTGGCACTGTTGAGACAAACACTAGTAAACCAATCCGGTGCGTTGTATGAAAGACGTCACATGAACTAGCCAATGGGCATGGAGCTGAGTGAATTGCGGTTTGCTCCGGTGGAGTTTGAATTTTCCAACGAGAACAACCCAAACAGTCTGTGTGTGATAAAGGAGCCTCGCGCCCAAAGTAAGTGCAGCTATCTTCAATTTTAACTATTGTAGCGATATATTTGAGTCCTAAATTGACGTTAACACATGTGTCATTTCACAACACATTTTGTAATCTCCGGTCGTTAACGTTAATTGGTCGACTTTTGTTTAAATTCCAAATGAATGTTTGCTAATACCATGTTCAACCGTCCAACCCAGCTAACTAATGTTAAGTTAACAACAGAAACAGTTGCTGCTAACGTAACATACGTCCATCTTCCAATTAACACTTAATTAATTAACTAACGTTAATATCTCACACGTGTGTTTATCTGGCGTTACTTCACTAGCTAGCTAGGTTAAATAAAAATGGAACTAACATTAACTACGGTTTAACGTAACGTTATGTTAGCTAACGATAGCTAATATTTGCTAACTTCCCAGTGCCCCCACGTTGTTAAAATATTACAGCTAACTAACCAATTTATTAAACTAACTGTAAATTAGCTAGTCTCAAAGTTTAACTTATACTACGTTAACGTTACTGTTAACGTCTCTTTACAAATGAGGCGTAATTTTATTTGGCAGCTAAAGGAAAATGCAGTTTAACTTACCTCTGAAATGTTTTTGTCCATTGTTGTGTTCTTGTTAGGACAAAACATTTGTCATTATATTACATTCAGAACTTAGCAGTTATCCTAACGTTACTTATTGGTCATCTCTGTGTCATTAATGAGCTGTTCAGTCAATTTGCAGATTGGCATTTGTTTTCCCCTTCAAATAAGTTGATGTCTGTGAAGTCAGGTTATAAACCATGAGCTGGGCGGTGGAGGAGTGGAAGGATGGACTTCCAGGGAAAGCCCTGCAGAAGATCCAGGAGATGGAAGGCCAGCTGGATAAACTGAAGAAGGACAGGAACCAGAAACAGTTTCAGCTGGACTCCTTAGAGGCTGCCCTGCAAAAACAGAAACAAAAGGTCAGAGTTCAAGAGGAATGGATTGAAAATACATTAATTGAATATGTGTAGATCAATTATTACCATTTAATCCACTGGGTAAATTACTGTTGCAATGGCCTAAGACATGTAAATTCTACCAGAAAAAGTACAGACACAACAATAACAATTTTATTTATTAATCCATGTTTCTATTCCTCCAGGCGGACAGTGAACGTAATGAGACATCTGCTTTGAAAAGAGAGAACCAGTCTTTAGTAGAGTCATGTGACTCTCTGGAGAAAGCCCGTCAAAAGGTTGTCCATGACCTCGGAGTCAAAGAGCAGCAGGTCAGTTACTGATGTGAGGGAAAAAAAGAAATATCTGCTGCAGTTTGTTGCTATTTAGTTTGAAATTCATTCAGTACTAGCTTGGGGACAAAGTTATCAGATCACTGATAATTAACAGCTGATATTCATATTTTACAGATGTACTTGAAGCCAACAAACAATGTATTTTTAAAATGTATAGGGAGAAAAAAACCTTGACTAAATCCTGTTCCTAAACCTAGGTGAGCTACCTGGAAGGTCAGCTTAACTCCTGCAGGAAGACCATAGAGCGACTGGAGCAGGAGCTCAAGAAGTGAGTTCAGTGTCTGTTGATGATATGCATTTTTTACACAAGTAGAGAAGATGGATTTACAATGTAGCTCCTGTGAGTTGTTGCTTTGTCGAGAACTGAGTAAGTATAGATATACACTATTTGACCTGGTGGAAAGCCCTGAATGACTGTTAATGCTTTCTTTGTTGTCCTTCCATCTACTCAGGTACAAAAATGAACTGGATCGTTCGCAGCCTGCTGGCTCCTCTTCCTCGTCATCTTCCTCCTCTGAGCTTCAGCCCTACACTACTCCACAGAAAAGCTTCCCTACTCCAGCTCCCGTCCCAGCCTACAGACAGCAGGGTATTCCACTTTGTTTTTATTCTGTGTCTCAAGTTTCTGCTGTATGTATTTCATAAATTCATGTTATTAGAAGTTTCTTCTTTTGTTCTTCACCTCAGTTGTTTGGTTTCCAGCGATATGCTTATCTGTCAGGCTGGTATTAATGCAAATGTTAGTGATATTGCTGCTCAGTGGTTGCATTAGAGTTTCTTGTTGTCTGTCATTCAAGACGGGGTCGGAAAAATCTATTAACCATCATTTTAATTTTCTTTCTTTTTTTCTTTTTCTTCTTTTTTTGATAATAAGACACTTAATAGCATTTAATTTTCATTCATTACGTCATGGTAAATTTCAGCCTGCATGCAAGTTTTTTCATCTTAACCTTGTTGAAACAGAGCAGCTAATATCAGTAGCGAGAGCAACAAGTTTGCGGACTGCTGAGACGTCATTGCACCTGCTGTGCACTGCCTGCGTGTGTGTGGTGAGGAGAGAATGACAACATTGTCGGTGCCGGTTACAAACCGGCTGGAATTACTTAAAGTTACGGTAGATTTCCCTCGGTGTTCTAATCTGTCAAAATGACGGACAACCTTCAGATGTTTCCGCCATATTCGGTTAACGTGACCTCTGCTGCTTCTCACCTACTTCGTTTTTTGTATATTGAGCCAAACATATGTATCTGAGTGACTCTGGATGAACCCTTAACATGATGTTTGCATTTGTGTTCCATAGATAACAGACTAGATGAGCTTCAGGAGAAATACAGCCAGGAGGTAGAAGAAAGAAAAAGGCTGGAGACTGAACTCAAAGTCCTGCAGGTCAAAGTGAGTACATTACTGATGTTTATTAAGTGAATTTGTTTCTTTGTAGTTGGTGATGTCAACTTATCTCGTCTCTTCTAGCTGTTGAATCAGTCCTCCGTCAGTGTAAGCCACAAGGACATTGCTGCCCGCCAAACTGGATCGTCCATATTCCCATGGCAACAGCAGGATCAGGTCCACGGTCGCCAGTCCCAGGATGCAATGGAAACGCCTCTGAAGAGGCGGGGGACATCCCTGTGGGACGCCCACGAGGAGACGCCTATTAAAATCAGCCAGCGGATGAGCTCTTCCAGAGCAGCGCAGAGTCCCTGCGGATCCTCCCAGCAGATGGAGCAGCTGAAGACCATCAACCAAGGTGGGCTGTTTATAATTGGTTTTGGAATTAATATCTCATATAGTGTTCGGTATCTTTAGGGAGCCTTTTGTTTTGCACATCTGCTACCTCTGAAAAATGTTTTTGGCTCCTTTTGAGTTAAATACCCTGATCATATGCTGCAACAGGACTTCAGTTTTTACTCTTTCTTCATCAGATCTGCGTGGCCGTGTGTCAGAGCTGGAGAGGAATCTGTCCACTCAGGAGAAGGAAATTCGTAACCAGGCCTGCAAGCTGCAGGAACTGCAGACACAACTGAACCAGGCCCGCAAAGATCTGAGTGAACGGGACAGAGACCTCGCCAAGAGCAGCCACGAGCTGAGTCAAGCCTCAGACAGATACCAGCAGGTCGTGGCCAAGGTAGGCTTCCATGATTGGTACATAGAGACTTTATTAAAGGTGCTCTAAGTGGTATTTCATTTATTTTATTTTTTAAATAAGTGTTAAATAGGTCTACATTTAGACAGCCATCACTGATATAGAGTGTTTTGTCAGTAACATGGGTCCTCTGCTCTGCATCCAATCAGAAGAGAGGATTCCAGAAATGTCTTTTCTGTTTACTGCAGAGCGGAGGGACTGGGAGACCCACGTCACTGACCAAACACTCTATATCAGTGATGGCTGTCAGAATGTCGAGCTATTTAACACTTACTTTAACAAAGTGTAAATCATTTACAGCACCTTTAAT